>APFE031319836.1:0-35065 GCA_000404065.3 Pinus taeda | reverse complement strand
CAACACCACGAAGCTGAAGAAGGACACAAGAAAGTGGTGTGAGTTCCACAAGAGTCCCACTCATAACACAAGTGAGTGCGGACCAAGCAGTCGCTGGTGGCCTAGTTGAAGGCTTCCGAATCAGATGCATGTTCCGACCCTGAGCCAAAACATGACAAGGGGAATGGCAAAGGGAAGCAAATCATTGATGTGGAGCCCAACGTCACTGTTGCCACCACCAAGATCCAGAAAATGAGCTCGAAGATCTAGAGGAGGGGGAACGCATTTTCCACTCACAGAGGAAGGGTTCGCCGCTGCAATTCATTGTCGATAGTGGCAGCCAAAAGAACCTCATTTCAGCAAAGGTCATGAAGTAGTTGGGCCTACCAACTACACCACACCCACACCCGTACAGTATTGGGTGGCTTCACGAAGGACGAGATTTCAAAGCTCGCCAGCAGTGCCACCTTCCCTACAACATCAAGCCCTTCACAGACGAGGTATTGTGTGATGTTACACCTCTAGATGCTTTGTATGTACTATTAGGCTAGCCATACTTGTGGAGGAAACATACCGTGTATGAGTCAAGGCCTCGCACTGTCATTATTTCTTTGAATAATTCATTATACAGGATACCAGAGGTAGTTCCACCTACCGCCACCTCTTTGATCACTACTAAGAAAGGAAACAAGCTCATCTCACAGACTAGGAAATTTATTTTATGTCTGGTTCGCTCCCAAAGTAAGGGGAATATTGTTGCTACATCCATGACCCTTGTGAAGGGTTCCTCCATGGAGCAGCAACAACAGAGCAATACAGTCATGACAGAACACAGGAACAACTTCTCCTCACCCATATCGGTACCACACAAGTTTCAGGTGGGTGATAAAGTTTGGTTGCATCTGCAAAGAGAACGCCTTACCAGAACCCATCAGAAGCTCATACCACTCCGACATGGTCCTTACACCAGTACCAAGGCTAGAGGCAACAATGCTTTGAAGCACAACATTCCTCCACTCCTTCGCTTGCACTGAGTGTTCAATGTGGACCATCGTTGACCATGCTTCCCACCATTTCTAGACACATCAGAGATTGTAGAATAGCTCACTAGAGACCCAACGTAGCAGAAGCTTCCTCATCTCAAGGAGGAACTCAACGCAATGGGGACCATTGCTTCCTAAGGGGGGAGAAATGATCAAAGTGGATTTTGGTGGCCACCCACCTATCCCATTTGGACCCCCACAACTATCTCTTTTAGTTTTTTAGTTTCCTTAAATATAGCACAATTTACTATTTTTAGCAGTTTTTCGGGTCCTAAACTTCCGGAGCCGTTTTGAAGCCCTAAACGACGTTTTTTAGGAAATCTACCACCAGAGAATTTCTAACAAAAATTGTCATTTATGTTGTATTCCTCAGAGAGACCTTTCCAACGGGCTATGATGCACATCAAACGGAGATAATATGACCAATTCACGACCTCGGGAAGTTGGCTGTCCAACTCACCCCAACAGGGCCCACAAACTCTTGGTGTTACATCTCCTCGGGTTAGGGTTTTGGTTGTTTATGGTTTTCTCCTATTGTTCAATAATAAAAAGGCCCTTGAGCCTCATTGTAAGACAGTTCAGAGGCATGTAGCCACCACATCTCTTCTCAGAGATAAGATACCACCGCCCTAGCTGGTTTATTTCCATTACTGTTTGTAAGCATATTTCAATATTTTACATTAATGAAATGAAGTATTATTTCCACTGCATATCTATGTTTATGGTTATCTCTATAATTTGTTGCGTTCTTGTTTAAGTCCGGATCATCGTGATCCATAATGCAGGGGTACGGATTACTCATTCTTCCTTTGGAATTAGTCCTAGAGTTTAATAGTTGGGTTAAATGGGTCTACCATCAATGTTTGATGGCACTAGCGAGATCTAATTCATACCAAAGAGAGAAAAATAAGGTAGTATTCTATGTGCGATCTAACATATATGAAATATTTGCATATGCAGAAGTTGTGTATAGAAGCTTCGGATATAAAGAATATATGCATATACAGAAGATGTGTGCATATTCAGAAGTTGTGCATATATGCATACAAGTGTATCTTCATTATATGTGTATCTTCTGTATATGCTCATATCTTCCAAATATATGTAGTTTCTCTATATGCATAGCTTCCGTATATGCACATATCTTTTGTATATACGCATATATTTCATATATGTGTAGCTTCCGTATATGCACATATATTCTGTATATGTGCAACTTTTGTACATGTTTATGTACTGTATATGCGTAACTTCTTGATATGCACATATATGGAAAATATGCACATACATATAAGAAGCACATATACGATAAAAACATGCGTAGATAGGAAAAATTTGCATATACGGAAATCACATAGATTCTATATGAAAGATATGCGCATATATGGAATTTGTGCATATATGGAATTTGTGAATATACGAAAGTTGCGCATATACAAAAGATACACATATATAGAAGTTGTGCATATATGTGTGTATGTTTATCTTCCGTTTATGTGTATATCTTCTATATATGTGTATCTTCCATATATGCACAACTTTCATATATGCACATATCTTCCGTGTATGTGAAACTTTTGTATATGTGCATCAATTGTATATGGTGCAAACTAAAATGCTAACATATGTTGACTTTCAGAAAGGTAAGAATTCCTAGCATGCTAGATCCCCATATTATGAGATATAGAGCCATTGCATGCCATTTTAAATTTCCTCTATCTAAACACTTTTTGAATTTGTCCCATGTGACTTCCTTTCTCCACAAATCCAAGAGAGATAGTGATATATCAACTTATTTCGATAAATACATAGAAAATGCGCCCATCAAGAATAAGGGATAATTTATTTGACCATGAGATTTACGCAGAAGCACCAACTACAACCAAATATTTTTAGTTTTTATAAGATGTCGATTAACACCAGCTAAATTAATAGAACACACTTGAGAATTGTTCAAACTTTAAGAATTTGGTTGAGCTCAACCTTTCCTCCCTCAAGCTAAGTGTTGCATCTACAAGTCATAAAGATTGATAGAGTATTTCCCTTATCATTTATTTAAAACCAACTTAATTTAATACGACTTTCATTCACCTAATTGGATATGACTTGCTACCTATTCAAATTCATTGAATGAGCATTCATCCAACCTTACTATTGAATATTCATGCCTTTTAAATTGTCCAAATCATTTAGAGTACATAATCCTAGCTCCTAAAGGTTAGAATGACGTTATGAGATATGAAGTTGGACTAAATATAGGCCAATATGTCATTAGATCATGTTTGAACAACTAATAAAAATACATAAAATGTGTATATAGAAGTTGTGTGACTTCCGTACATGAAAATCTTTTGTATATGCATAACTTCCGTATATATGCTTCTTCCGTATATGTGCATATCGAGAAGTTTCACATATACAGTGGATTCACATATACAAAAGTTTCATATATACGAAATATATGCACATATACGAAATTTGGGCATATACGGAAGATACGAATATATGGAAGTTATGCATATACGAAAGATATGTTCATATACGAAAGATACACATATATGCATATATGCACAACCTTTTTATATGTATTCTGTAGATATGTATCTTCCATATATGTGCATATATTTCGTGTATGCACATATCTTTTGTTTATGCCCAACTTTTGTATATCCACATATCTTTTTTATAGAAGTTGTGTGACTTCTATATATGCAAATTTTTTGTATATGCACATGTTTTTTCTGTATGTGCACAACTTCTATATATGCGCTTCTTATGTATATGTGCATATCAAGAAGTTGCATGTATACAGTAGATGCACATATATAAAAGTTGCACATAATTATTGAGGCTAATTAGGTATATAAAATATGTACGCACTTATTTTGTTCCTTTGATGGACTCGGGTATAGATTATTGGGACTACCCTCTGTTAAGAACAATGCTTATATCTAATCATGATACTTTGAGAAATACATATAGGTTTTTATTTCATATCACTCTAATATTTCATTCTAAGTACCTCTTGTACCCTTGCAAATTATTTCGAAGGTTTATTTCATTAGTTAGAATAAGTCATTATTGTTGATTGTTAGAAAATCCGAATAACAAGCCTCTTGTAGAGATCCTACATCTTTGCAGTTTGCAAACTCCATTTCTAGTTCTAGAAATAACAAATAAAACATTAATATATTCATTTGCAAATACCAATTTTGGAATATAACAAAGATACTTATTTGTTCATTTATAATTACCAGTTCTGGAATATAACAAAATAATAATTATTTATTCATTTACAAATACCAGTTCTGGAATATAACAAAAGAAAACTTATTAATTCATTTACAAATACCAATTCTAGAATATAATTAAAAAATACTTATTTATTCATTTACAAATACCAGTTCTGGAATATAACAAAAGAATACTTATCTGGTTTGGAATTTGGTTGCCAGGGAAAATTACAAAGGTAAAGCTAATTCCTCGCTACCAATGAGATTGGTACCTTTACCTAATCTCCCCCCATGCCATTTTCCACTTCCATACAATATTAAACAGAGACCCAACAAGGTCTTTCCAAAGGCATCTCAGACTTAAATAAGTCCACCTAGAAACTCACAGACTCAACAAGTCTGACTTAGGGATTCCACTAGCCTCAACCAGCTCAAGAATACCCCATTGGTAGTGTCCTTCCTTCCCTTAACAACATCCTGTTCAAAGTAATACTTTATTTCTCTCTCCCTTAGTTTCCTCAAGTTTTCTCTTATTCTCTCTTGGCTCCTACTTCCCCAACTGAGATGATTTATCTCTAGGGTGTGAGTAATTGTCCCCTAACTGTCTGGTAAATGAAACTTTTACTTAGTGAATTTTCCCTGTAAATTCCATGGCTAGCCATAACCAATTTTTAAATAAAATAAAAAATTACTTTAAATATTAAATTTTCCATCAGGCTTCCACACAGTCCATAGTTTAGTGAGTTACTGTAGTAAAATTAAATTAATTATTTACTTTTTATTGAGGGGTGTTACAAAAATAGAATTACAATAACCTTACTTGACAACCAAAAAAAAATGTAAACACTTCCTATAGCTATTAAAAAAGACGGGAGTCACCATATAAACCATAAAGAGTCACACACCAAATGACTATACTCCAAAAAAGAGACAAGGAACTACAAAATTGATGCTGTCAGGGAACCACCAGAGAAACATGTCAGGAATGCAACCAAAACGAGAGTTAGGAATTTCATTACATCCAAGGAGATAAAATAGGGGCTTGGGTGCTCATAATGCTTTGGGGACCTCTCAATAGCATGCTTAGTTGCAGGGGATACACTTTCCCACGAATCATGCAGTATTCCTACAAACCCATGAGTAATGATGTAGTAGGCTCATTAGTTATCTCCACCACAGGCAATGACTACATTGACATATGCAGTCATGAGGTTTAGCATATTGTTGATTTCATCGTCATTCACATACAACCATGAAGCAAATAAGCCTCCAAATTTGGAATTTATGATCTAAATCTTTGCCAAACAATTTAAAATGGTGTCTAGAGAAGCACATGGGATGGATGCAAACGTTGCGTGTCTATTCGATGTCCATATCTAATTTTATTTATTATTTATACTATTTATTTTTAATTATAAAAAATCATAATTTTTATTTCAATTATTAAAATGGGAGATGTGAGAGCAAATGTGCATGGATGATGCGTGCATCTCCAAACAATTCTATGGGAAGGTCTATTCTTGTATTTATTTCTAGATGTGGCTCATGTCTATATTCTCTTGTTCCCATACCTTGCCATGCTGATGAAGTCCCCCACACCATCGATGAATCACTAAAGACCAATGGAATATCTAAATGATCTCCCCCTGTAGTAGCCATCTCATACCTAACGATAACTGAGTTGTCAAATACCCTGATGCATGTGTCGCTCTCACTCTAATAGATTTCTCATCGAGCCAACACTCATTAGAGAAATTTTGAGGTCTAAAATGGGCCTACTAAGGAATATTATAAAATAATAGCGAAAATAATAAAATAATATTAGATTACATCATCATATTTTAGAAGGAAAAAATAAAACTACCTTTTCAACTCATATTTTCAACTTATCTCCCTATTGTTTTACTCAAATTTCGAGCGAGAGAATTCGTTAGATGTGGAATTTAATTCCTCATCCAAGGAGTACCCATGTTGCATACTTTTGATGGACCCTGCTACACGAAAAATGAGAAATACATGAAGACGGGCTCAGTTACTGCACAACTGCGCAGTTCAGACATGCAAGGAGAAGCCTTGAGCCTTGAGATTGTGCACTACATAGTTCAAGCAGGGATGAGGAAAAATATTGTGCAGTTTCAAAGAGCCAGTCAAACAGGTTGAGGGGATGGACCTTGGGGAGCATATACGAAAGCTACGCATATACGAAAGATATGCACATATACGAAATATATGCATATATCGAATCTGCACATATACAGAAGATATGCACATATACAGAGGCTGTGCATATACAGAAGATACACATATACATGATAGGTGTGCATGTACGGAAGATATTTGCATATACAGAAGTTGTGGATATATGAGTATATGTGTATATTCTGTATATGTGCATATCTTCCATATATGTGCAACTTCCGTATATGACCATATCGGAAACAATGCGTAGCCCACGCAAATGATCCTTAAGAGATGAGTGTATTTGTCATTACCTTTCCTATCAGGGTGGAAAATCTTGAGAAGAGATCTAATCCCTCATACAAAATCATTGTGAAAAACTATATGACTTGGAATTTCATGTCAGATAATCATGATAGGTGATCTAACCACCAGTACAAAATCTTAGTGCAAAATTAGATTTCAGTTACTGAACCATGTTCATACGATTTTAAATGTACAGTACGTCATGTGAGATGTTAAAATCCAGGCTTGCTTGAAATTCGTAAAATGTTCTTTATAATGGTAATGTGGGGTGGTAGTTATTTCTTTTTTCGTTTGTTTTTTTCACGTATATGAGTATCTTCCGTATATGTGCAATTTTCATATATGTGTATCTTCTGCATAGGCATATATCTTTCATATATGCACAACTTTCATATATGTGTAGCTTCCATATATACGAAGCTTCCGCATATACGATAGTTGCGCATATACAGAAATACACATATATAAAAGTTGCGCATATACAGATATGTGTATATACGGAAGGTACGCATATACAGAAGATATGCATATATATATAAAGAGTGACCCAATATCAAAGTATATGTGCATATCTTTCGTATATGCACATATATGTATATGCGCAACTTTCATATATGCATATTTCTGTATATGTGCAACTATTGTATATACGGAAGTTGCGCACATACGGAAGATACACATATACAAAAGTTACGCATATACGAAAGGTGTGCATATATGAAAAATATATGCATATACAGAAGATACACATATATGAAAATTGCACATATATGGAAGATATGAGCATATGGAGAAGATACTCGTATACACAAAAAAAACAATAACTAGCACCCCACATTACCAATATAAAGAGCATTGTATGAATTTCAAGTGGGCCTGGATTTTAAAATTGTATGAACGCGGTTCAGTAACTGAAATCTAATTTTGCACTAAGATTTTGTACCGGTGGTTGGATCACCTATCATGATTGTCTGACATGAAATTCCAAGTCATATAATTTTTCACAATTATTTTGAATGAGGGATTAGATCTCTTCTCAATATTTTCCACCCTGATAGGAAAGGTAATGACAAATACACTCATATCTTAAGGATCATTTGAGTTGGATATGAATTGTTTCCGATATGGTTTGTGGTGGTTGATATTCGATCATATTTTGGAATTTCAAATGAAAATTTGGTAGTGGATTCATTAAGATTTCGAATTCTTCATCTTTGTTATTCTACATTTTATGTGAATTTATTAGTGTCAATTTGTTTTCTGCTATCTATCTATCTATATATATATATATATAATAGCCAAAGTTGAGCCTGAAGATAGTTATAACTTATTCTTCAAAGAAATCATAACAACTTGACACCCTTTTCAATCACTTAGGTTATTATGCTTTATTAATAACCTCACAATCCCTTTTTTTTACCAATTGCAATGTTTTTGTTATAAATGTTTTTGACTTAGGAGTGAGAACTCATGATTGGGTCATCCACACCATGATGCCTTAAAAATCATGAAGAAAATTACCACCAGTCTCCCTAAAGGCTCCCTTGACCAGCAGGATGTTTGTAAAGGTTACACATTGAGGAAATATGTGAAATTCACTTTCCATGGCCGAGATAACAAAGCATATGCAATATTGGAGTGAGTCCACTCTAATGTTGTGGACCCTTTTCTACAAACTCCACAACAAAACATAAGTACTATGTAATTTTTATGGATGGTTTCTCTAGAAAGTGTTGGATCTTCTTCATTCAGAAGAAGGATGAAGTTTTCTTAGAATTTGTTGAATTCAAGGCATGATCGACTATATGAACCTGTTGTCAAATTTTCATTTGAAGTTCCAAAGTATGATCGACTATAAACCACCACAAACCATATCGAAAACAACAAGTAGCCCACTCAAATGATCCTTAAGAGATGAGTGTATTTGTCATTACCTTTACTTTCAGGGCAGACACTCTTGAGAAGAAATCTAATCCCTTGTACAAAATCACTGTGAAAAATTATATGACCTGGAATCTCATGTCAGACAATCATAATAGGAATTTCATGTCAGACAATCATGTGTTCATTTTATCTATTCATTCTCATTTTTTGGTAGATGTTTGATGATAAGAACACCATAATAATCAGGAGATGAAGAAGCTAGTTATAAATACTACAAAGAACATCACAAGCAATTTTCAAGTTAAGAGAAATCATACCTATCCTAGTTTCCCTAGATTTCTCAACATAGAATCAGAGATAAGGTGACAAGTAAAGGCAACTTGAAGATCACTCAATTGAAATAGGATAGATAAGGAAAAAATATAAGAGTAATAACATCAAGGAGATATGGTCATCACATAACAAGGGTCCTATCATCTTGAAGGAAGAACACTTGGAAGAAGAAAAGAAGACCTCAGGTACTCCACCTCCATCTCAAAGAAATAAGGAATCTACACATTTGCAGTATTTTGGGAAGCCTCCACATTGTTCACAATCATCAAAGAAATCAAACTGATCTCCCTCATATTGAAGAAAAGGACACATCTCAAGCATATTTGATGGAAGAAGAACATCTCTTCTTATGTTGCTGCTATTCACTAGTGGCAACTCTTTTAGTTATTTGAGACAAACATACAATTAAGCACCTCCAAGCTAAAAAGAAAATATGACTATTCCAAAACAAAAAATAGGACTAAGCTAGAATAGAAGTGGCACGGTGCCAAGAAGTTCTCATTTTGGAAATGAATGTGCATGCAGTCTTATCCATTTCTCTTGACTGGATTCGGAAGATTAAGTTTGTAGGAGGGTCCTGAGTCAATTGTGGAAACAACCTTTCTATGTTCGTCTGTGCTATGTAGTGGGTTAAACTTACTAAATATAGGCATGGGTCCTCATTACGCTTCGGGAGCCACTCAATATCATGCTTTGTTGCATGGGATATACTTTCCCAAAAATCATGTAGTATTCCTACAAACCCATGAGTAATGACGTAGTAGGCTCATTGTTTATCTCCACCACAAGAAATGTCTACATTGACATAGGTGGTCACAAGGTTTAGCATATAGTTGATTTGACCATCATTCACAAACAACCATGAAGAAAATAAGCCTCCAACTTTGGAAGTTGTGATTCAAATCTCTGAAAAACAATTTAAAATGGTGTTCTAGAAGCACTTGGGATGGATGAAAACTTTGCATGTCTATCCCATGTCCATGTTTAATTTTATTTATTATTTATTCTATTTATTTTTAATTAAAAAAATCAGAATTTTTATTTCAATTATTAAAATGAGAGATGTGAGAGCATATGTGCATGGATTACGTGTGCAACTAGCTCTAGACAGTTCTAAGGGGAGGTCTCTTCTTGTATTTATTTATGGATGTGGCTCATGTCTATATTTTCCTGATCCCATACCCATTCTTCATCATCTATGTGCTTATCGAAAACAAATTTACTTCTCTTTCTATCTTCATGACATATGTATTTTGCATGGGGATATACTTTCCGTGATCCATAATGCAAGGGTATGGATTACTCATTCTTCCATTGGGATTATCCGTATAGTTCAATAGTTCGGTTAGCTGGGTATACTGTCAATGTTTGATGGAAATGGCGAGATATAATTCATACCAAAGAGACAAAAATAAGATAGTCTGCTATGTGCGATCTAGCATATATGAAATATTTGCATATACAGGAGTCATGTATAAAAGTTGCGGATATACGGAAGATATGTGCATAGACGAAATATATGCATATACAGAATATGTGTGTATATACAGAAGTTGTGCATATATGCCTACATGCATATCTTCCTTATATGTGTATCTTTTGTATATGCACATATCTTCCACATATGTACAATTTCCATACATGTGTAGTTTCTATATATGCATAGCTTCTGTATATGCACATATCTTCCATATATACACATATCTTTCAAATATGCATAACTTCTGTATATGTGAAACTTTTGTACATGTGCATCTAATGTATATGCGTAACTTATTGATATGCACATATACGAAAAATATGCACATATACATAAGAAGCGCATATACAAAAGTTGTGCATATACGAAAAAATTTCATATACGGAAGTCATATATTCTATATGAAAGATATGTGCATATATGGAAGTTGTGCATATATGGAAGTTGTGCATATACGGAAGTTGCGCATATATGAAAGATACACATACAGAGGTTGTGCATATATGTGTATATGTGTATCTTCCGTATATTCGTATATATTTTGTATATGTATATCTTATGTATATGCGCAGCTTCCGTATATGCGCATATCTTCTGTATATGTGAAACTTTTGTATATGTGCATCAATTGTATATGGTGCAAACTAAAATGTTAACATATGTTGACTTTCCAAAAGGTAAGCATTCGAGCCCGCTAGATCCCCATATTATGAGTTATAAATCATTGCAGGTCATTTTAAGTTTCCTATATCTAACCACTTTTTGAATTTGTCCCCTATGATTTCCTTTCTCCACAAATCCAAGAGAGCTAGAGATATATCAACTTATTTCGATAAATATATAGAAAATGGGGGTCATTCGAAGCCTGCATATTTCCCTAAGTGTCCTTACCCTTTATCTATATGCCTTACATCCTTGTATTTCAAGCAGGCATGAAGAATGTGCTGGCCTTGAAGGCTTTGTTATTAAGTAAAAGTTCCAAGACACATGTATACAATGAACATCACTAGCTTCAATAGTGGAGCGTGGGATCCACTCCTTGCTCCACAAAAGAACTAGCTTATCTCTCTAATGCTTTGTTGCTGGAGCTAAGGTGAAAAGTCCTTTGCTCATACAATGAGGGAGTATATATAACCTAGGGTGACTCTTTGACTACCCTCATGACTATTTGGATTCCTATGACTTTTCAACTTATATGACTCTTTACAATACATTTTGAATACAATATACATGATCCACATTAGTTATGTGGCATATGACCACTCATGACATGAAATGACATGACACTACTGACATGGACTGCTTGATGATGTGGCAATGTTAAGCCAGTGTTGTTGCTGAGAGTTGAGTGTCTTCATGAAGAATCTTTCCTTTTCATCTTCGCATGCCTTGGTGATAAGGAGTATTCAATGATCTTGAGTCTTAGATAATGGTCGCAAACTAGTGTCCTTTCACTTTCTCCTGATTGATTAGCTTGCAAGTTCAGCTATAAGAGTGTCTTTGAACGTGCTTCCCTCCTTCTCCTTCTCCATAATCTTTCCATGACATGATAGGGTACCTATTCTTGCAATTCAATCATGATGATACAACATCAATTCGAAAATTCCTAGCCTAAGATGATGCATTATGATCCATAAAGTGAGCCCAGAACAAGTGATAGGCTGGGAAGATGGGCTCAGTTACTGTGCAACTGCACAGTTCAGACATGCAAGGAGAAGCCTTGAGCCTTGAGATTGTGCACTACATAGTTCAAGTAGGGATGAGGAACAGTATTGTGCAGTTTTAGGAGCGAGTCGAACAAGTTGAGGGGATGGACCTTGGGAGAGCATATACGGAAGCTACGCATATATGAAAGATATGCACATATACGGAATATATGCATATATCAAATCTACACATATACAGAAGATATGCACATATATAGAAGCTAATCATATACAGAAGATACACATATACATGAGAGGTGTGCATGTACGGAAGATATGTGCATATACGGAAGTTGTGCATATATGAGTATATGTGTATCTTCTATATATGTGCATCTACTGTATTGTGTAACCTCTTGATATGCACATATATGGAAGAAGCACATAAACGAAAGTTTTGCATATATGAAAGATTCACATATACGGAAGTTATGCAGCTTCTTCATATGCACAACTTCTGCATTGCATATCTTTCGTATATGCATATGGTACCACCCGCCGCTAGAATCTAGAATCTTTTGTATATGCATATGTCGAAGCTATGCATATACTAAAGATATGCTCATATATAGAAACTATGTGATGCAAGTCTAACCATAGGTCCTGCACCTATAAATAAGCACATACCATAAAAAAACTGGATTGAAACCCAATATCAAAATGGACATAAAATCTCAAATATAATTTATTAAAGACATAAAATATTTACAAGAGAAATTCTCATACATACTTACATGCTTACATACACACCTCTACATACTTACGTACTTACGTAAACACCTCTACATACTTACATGCCTCATGGGCTCACCTAGATTTATACAAATGGATTAGAACCCAAATAGGTTCTAAATCCTAAACTAACTCCAAAAATATCTCTCATGATCCATAAAATCTCTCATCTAATCCCTTATCCCTAGATAAGAGCTAACTAATCCAAAATTTTCTCAAACCTTCCAAAATAATCTCGAACCTTGTCCTATTTACAAGAGTTATCATTTTCTCCTAAAACTATAGAAAAAATAAATTAATTAATTAAATCCTAACTTTGTAAACCAACTCCCTTAGTAAACATTTGACCTAGGTTATATGCATTTGTATCACTACAAATATACATAAGTTGTGCATATACGAAAGTTGCGCATATACGAAATATATGCGCATATATAGAAGATACGCATATACAAAATATGTGTGCATGTACAGAAGATATGTGCATATATGTTTATCTTCTGTATATGCACAATTGTATATGCATATCTTCCATATATGCGTAGCTTCTGTATATTCTTACCTTCTGTATATATGCAACTTCCATATATGAGCATATATTTTGTATATGTGCATCTATTGTACATGCACAACTGATTGTGTAAGACACGTTTTGAGAAGGAGTTGTTATCATTAGGACAACCAAGCCTAGTAAGTTAAGAGAATGTTGAAACTATCTTGGTTGTCCTAATGATACCTATCTTTCCGTATGTACTCTACTAATCAAGCATTCCTCTCCATGATCTAGTCTTCTAGAGATATGATTCAGCTCTTTAAAGGCATGATTTCATACTTTATCTATGAATTCGCATCCAAAGAATAGATGTTGAACCATTTCAACTTCCAAATGGAAAAAAGTACATATAGAGGGATCGTGTATTCCTTTTTTGTGCAATATGAATTTGGAAGGATTCTAACATTTCAGGTAATAACTATTAATAACAAAATAATACAAATATTTACCTTTTGTCTTTGTGAGGGTTTCAAGAATGATCAATGTTGAAGAGTTTGGAAATCTAGGGTTTGTAGTGATCTAAAACTCAAATCTCGGGAGTTTCCTGATAGGGGAGTTTCCCTATTTGGAGAGTTTATGTATACATGGAAGCTGCGAAATACAAAATTCACACAGTTTATATATATACACACCTTCTATATGACATATCTTTCGTATATGCACAACTTCCATATATGTGCAACTTTTGTATATACACATATACATAAGTTACACATATAATGAAGATATTCACATATATGGAAGTTGTGTATATACGAAAGATATGCACATAAATAGAGGTTGCACATATACAGAGGTTGAAGTTGAGAACAACTTTTGCATATGCACATATATAGAAGTTACACATATACGATAGATGCATATATACATAAATTGCACATATACAAAAGCTACACATATTCAAAATGCATATATACAAAATCTATGCATATACAGAAGCTACACATATTCGGAAGATGCACATATCTTCCGCATATGCGGATATCTTCTGCATATGTCCAAATTTCATATTTGTGCATATCTTCTGTATATACACATACAAAATTTGCGCATATACATAAGTTGTGCGCGACTTTTGTAATATGCATATATGGAAGATATGCACAAATATGAAAGTTGAACATATACAAAAGATATGCACATATACAAAATTTGTGTATATACAACTTTTGTATATGCACATATACAAAAGATTTTGTATATGGGAAACTTCTTTATATATGCATATACGCTTCTGTGAAATTAAGATGAAACGTGTTAACTCATCAAATCATGAGAAATTGAGATCCATAATACTTAGAAATTTGGAACATGCATATGCATTGAACAACTTGATAGGCAAAGCACGTCAAGAATATAACATAATGTTTTTCAATACTATAACTGCATCTGTTTCCAGGAAAACTAGTGTCCATTCAGATCTACTAGTCCCACTAAGACAGGTAGCTATCTTAGAAACAAACAAGTCAAAGTAACTTGTGTTTTCCTTTATAAGAGAGATGAGAGAGAAGCAGAGAGCATCAACCTTAATCTTTCGCTTGACTCCTTGCTTGTTTACTCTCTCCTTTGATAGAGCTTCGCCATTCCTTTCTCACTTGTCCCACTTCAAAGAACACCTGTAGAGGCAAAGTAGCGAAATACCATCAAAGCATAGATATCTATAACCATAAACAATATAGGATCAGATGTACATTAACCATACAAAGGCATACACAAATACAAGATTACGAAATATACAAGTATATGGAGGAAAACTCAAATAACTTTATTGATAAAAGTAGTAGAAGAGAGGATTACAACCCAGCTGTCTGATCTAGTGTGATCCTCCTAGCATGAAATCCCTCTTCACCTCATGAAAAACTATATCACCCAACAATACAATGTCTCATAGGGAAACCAACAGCATTTCCTTACAAAATACAAAATTCTAGCCTCTGGATCTCTAGGATGAGGGATCCATATATAGATATTTGCAAGGGAGTGAGTTAGCTTCTATTAGTTTCATTTCACTAATAGTTCTTGGTTCCACTTGGAGATTTCATGATCTCTTACTCATCCCTAGGTGAATTCAGAGAGGCAAGTGTCATATGAGTAGTTTCTAGAAGATTCTTTGGGTTTCCACCTAGCAAACTATCTCTGCCATTTGTCTGCTCTTGCTCATCGCACCCTACAGAAGGGATTTTCAGTATGCATCACACCCTTTGTGTGTAACAGGTGAGATGCATCACACTCTCAGCATGGAGCAACCTGTATGGTCCAGTTTTGACCAGTTCTGAGTAGCTTTTTAGGGAGAACTTCTGGGAAATGACATAATCAACTGACCTTGATCCTTTAGGGTATGAAAAAAAACTTTTAGGGGTTTGAGAGCCCTTTTTTTATCAACATATTTGATTGGGGTTGCAGTGCCCAAATATTTCTATAACAGTTACCCCCTAAAGCATGAGGTCGTAAATCTTCTGATGTCAGGTGAAATGCTTTATCATGAGGATCCGAGGTTTTTCGAACTGGAAGGTGACCTATAATAAGTTACAATACAATACATTATCTTCATAATATTTTCATGATCTATCTGAGGCGTGCATTCCCATTCTCAGCATTATAAATTCATTTTCATGTACATAGGACAAACAATTGTCGGTTTGGCAAATTGATGATTCTAGTAGAGCCATCATCCCTTAGATTGGATGAACATCTGTGCAACTATGGAGTACATTTGATGTCTTTATTTTCCTAAATATATCGCAGCCCGGATGGATGAAACTAGATCCGGGGTCTTCAAACTTGTTCAATATCCGTCCGTTGTACAAGTTGATCCATGTGAAAAGATGTTCTGAAGTTGAACATGGAAAGACATCGCTTGATTACCAGCCAATGATGTATGTTGTTAACAAGCATGAGAGGAATCACCGATAATGATAATGACCCTCAAGGTACTATAGTAAAATTCACGTGGTGCGAATACATGAGTCGATGTCGAACACCACACAAATTTTTTCAGTTGAAGGCCATTGATGTAAACCTATCGCTGGAAGTGAGAAACTTGCCATTGAGGCATGCAATCTTCAAAGTACTAAAAGGCTTGTTCCTAAGTCAACTTCTTGGATAATGAGATGATGTCGACAAGAAGTGACCCATCGTAGGAGGGCCTTAATGAATCCCACATCTACGACACAAAATGGAGAAAATGATCTTGTGGAAGTGAAAACGATCTGATGATACAAGGTTTAGGAATAGCGGTCATGAAAAATGGAGCTTGAAGGTATTGCAGTGGATGAGGCATTAGCTGGGTTGGTGAATTCTTTGTGTGCCTTCTCTTGAACACATCGGTGACACTGAAATGGATTGGTAGCGTAAACCCCAAAAATGGATGGTACGGACGACCAATGGTGATATGACCAGTGAACGGAATAACCCAACCCAACTCAATCATGGCAATGGAGTGAAAGTGTCATGTTCAAGAGTGACCTGCTACCAATGAAGTTCTTCAAGTTGTCTTCCCTTTTCCCGAATAATTGCTGACCAGTACCTCTTTATTTTTTTCAAGATTAAGGAGGATAAGATATGCTTGTTCTATAATTTTCCCTTCGGGAAAACCTGTTGCTATGTTTTAGCGACCCTAGTGACAGTGAAACTCACTCTTGTCCGTATGGACAAGTTTGTTGCTATTGTTTTAACGAGTTTAATGACAAAGATAACTCGGTCCTTTTCATGTTTAGAGAGTTTGAAAAGAGATGGAAAGGAAACTCCAGTAGTCCTTTTTCGTGATGTAATCCCTTAAGTCTGAAAAATTATAAAATACTACGAAAGGGATGACTTTTCCGATTACTTTAGCGAGCCGAAAAAGACAAGCGCTCTATATTTTTGTGTGATAATCCCTCAGGTACAAAAGATTAAAATACAGGAGGGATGGTACTTCCAATCACTTTAGCGAGTTGGAGAGGCCAATTTATCGACAATATTTTCATATTTAACGAGTCTAAAAAGGGTGGGTTTAAAGGAGACTCGGTTTTGAGGAACGAGTGATGTTTTCGTGTAGCAACTGGTTCCAGGTAATTTTGGAACTTTTCAAGCACGACAGTGTAAAGAAGGTGGCTAACAGAATCACTCGTTGCAGTTGTTCCTCAAAAGGGTAAACAATCAAGTGGAGGCGTATGATCGGCTAAAAGAGTGGAGGTGATGGTAGGAACACGACCAAGGCTCAAAAGGCTGATAGTAATGTGATCAAAAAGGTTATTTACTGGAAGGTGGATTCATTTTTAATGAGATTGAATCTTTAGAAACTATGCTCAGTGTTGGGTTTATTTTTTAATGAGCTTGAACTTTGCGAAAACATTGCTTGTTCCAATCATCTTTAAGGATGTCTCTCATTAGTAGGTTCATTTTTTAGTGAGCATGCCCCATGCGAAACTTTGCTCAACGCCTTTTCTATGCAGGCTAGAAACGAACAACTACACAACTAACTGCACTTGGAGTTAATGAACTACTGAGGTTAGGTAGGATAGTTTCGTACAAAACATTTCCTTTGCTTTGCCGGGCTGCTGGCAAAGATGAATGGTGGATCAGACCAATCACCTAACCTAAGAAGTTGAAGTTAGTAAAATGCTACACGGTTAGAGTTATGCTAGTCGCTTTTCACTTGGATAAAAAAGGTTTGCATACCCCCAGGTAAAAAGAAAAGTAGAGTTTCTAGGTCACCATATGGAAATCCTTGCATTAAAGCAATATTGTTTCACCCACGTTGCAGACAAAACACTTCCTTAGCTTTGTCCATCGAAATAGACAAAGGTGAATGGTGTGGGTCCACTTCCAATCACATAACCTTCGACGAGGAAATCTTTTTCCAGAATGATCCCATATCCTAAACGGACGGGTGTGTCAGACTGGTCATATATCCTATGAGGAAACCTATCTTTTATCTGGGTTTACTTGCTGAAGTAGACAAGGGCGCATGCCCCCTGGGTTTCGTCACATTCACCGAATCACTCGCAATCATCAGGTGGATGGACTGGAGGTTGATGAGACATTCCTTGTGCAAAGAGACCATTTAGGGATGGAATTTGACTAGTAGCCATGTTTGAACCGGGGAATGAAAGGTGGTCAACAAGTTGTACCATTTTTCCTTCATACGGGAAACACATCACCCAAAAGAGTGAGGAAACAATAGCTCCCATGCTGTAAATGTAGTCATGCCCAAGGAGTAGATTGTAATCTAGTGGGCCTTGGACTACCATCACATTCAGATGAATGGTTTCCCTTCTCAAAGTTTTAGGAAAATTTCGAAGGATCCCTAACAGTCGACTGTTTCCTTTATTGAAGCCTAACAAATTTCAAATCTTAGGCAGAAGCGATGGCGAACCAAGTGCTTTCCAAGAAGTTGAGGAAAGGATACTCAAAAAAGCCCCTTCATCTATGATAGTGTCAGCCATGATCATTATGTAAGCTTGTACTATGATTCAGAATGGTACATTAGATGGAAGGCGGGGTCTCGCTAGTAGATTACAATCAAAGGAAACGACTAGATTGTTCGGAGGAGGGACTGAATAAATGACTGGATGAATCTCTTGAAATGGGGAAATTCCCTCCTGTGGTAAAGGAACAGGTAAATTGCCCCCATGTTCATCAGACTCTGTGTTAACAAAAAGAATTTGAATGATGTCGTTCTCATTCTCTTTGGAGATTGTATCATCTGAAGGGGGACCTTCTGAAGACAAGACTAGGTCAACTGCCATCTCGACCTATTGACTTTGGTCTAGTTTGGACTCAGAGGGTTTATGTTCAATGATAGGCATTTTGATCGACAATGGAGGTATGCGAGTCGAATTTTCAAATAGTGATGGACTTGGCAAGGGTTTCTTGTATCTGGGTGGAAGTTGTTGTGGTGAAGCAGGACGGTTATCCAAGACTCTTTTAGCTTCATCCAAGAAAGGACAACGGTGGAGGACATGATCGCCTTAACACAACCTACAAGGAAATTTAGATCTTCCTTTTTGTCCATTGACTTCATTTTCACTAGTTGATGGTGTACTCTCAACATGATCGACATAGGTTGAAGACACCGAATTGTGCAAGAAGGGAGACCAGTCTCTCAAGATCCGCAAGACGCAAGGACAATCTCGATGATAGTGGTTTCCTTTGCAAATGACACATGGAGATTTTGGTTTAGAAGGTGCAGTGTGTGGATTTTCACTAGACGATGCATGGTTGCCCCCTTGCGCAGCTAAATTCTTCTTCTTCTTCTCCTTCCCTTTCTTCTTCTTCTCAGTTACTTGGTTTTTAGTGTTACTAGTTTCACCAAGCGAAGAGGAAGAAGGAGAGGGAGAAACAAACAAAGTAGAAGGTGGGGGAACAAATCCAGTATCATCTGGTTGCTGATTTGATTTCTAAGAAACTACTATGTTTTGAACGGCAAAGGTCGAGAATAGCCATATTAGCAAGCCAATTGTGAGTCCTGGAAGGGATAAGGTAGCCATGTGTGGAGCACTAACATCTCCCCAAGAAGAGAAAGGACTAGGATTCCCCCCAAGGGGAAATCCTTGATTGGTGGAATCCATTATCTCAACCTAAGACCAATGATGGAGCAGTGAAGTTATTCCGAATTAAATGAATTTTATGACACTTTGACACAAATTTCTTTTTCAATTTTTAAGAGTCAAGAAAAAGATAAAGATGACTCTAGTCACCTTCGATTTTTAATGAGCCTGAAGTGACAAGTGCTCAGATGGATCTTTTCTTTTAAGGAGTCGAAAAGGAACGAAAGTGATTACTCTAGAAATCTACACAAAGGGATTACCAAACCAATCACAAAACTGCAATACACACCTCAATGATAAATTATAGAGAAATTACTGAGGACTTTACGTATGGCAGTCAATCTTCTCGAATGATGTGTTCAGTGCATTACAATCGATAGGGCGGCAGACACGACTTCCTAAGGATAAAGGATATCTGCCTATTGTGGTCTCCCAATATATACTCGACGGTATGTGGGAGCACAAGTCTATACTGGCACTTGTCGTATCAAAGAGGAAGAATCACCCAACCTATGATGAAAATGATATTTACCAAGCTTTACGACGTCGGAATATGTCTCTAGCCTAGACTTCTAGATGTTGTGTGTTAGGTTCCAAAGCGTTTTTGTCTTCATTGAGGTTTATTTTACAATTGATATTTCTTAAGAAGTTTCACCACGTGATGTAGATGTACAATTCCTAAATATGCAATCTAAAATGATAAATAGTCGTTTATTTTCTTTTAGCAATGGAAATCCTAGCTACTAAGGAAAGAAGAGTAAAATTGTTTCAACATAAAGCAGGGAGCACAAACTAAATGCACTTTTTCTAAATCAATTTCCACATGCAGTCTAAATGCAAATGCACATGCATGTATTTGTTTTCTCCGTTTCCTTAATGTGAGAATGACAAAAAGAAAACTAAGTACAGATCTGAACTATTTTTCCTCAAAGTGACACTTTAGCAATTTCTTTTCAAAAATAAAAGGAAGACTAAGACGACACTTTCACTTTCGAATGGAAAACTATTTTCGACACTTCAAAGAATTGACAATTCAAATCAAATACAATGGTAAAAGTATAATCGAATATCTAAAAGAGGAAGACTTTACGATACTCTTTTTCTTGACTAAAAACGATAGTTGCGACACTTTCAAATCAAAATATGATAGTTCTATTAAGCTACTTTTTGCAAAGGAGGACTCTAAATGACAAAAAATACATAAGAACATTTACAATTTCTATCAATGGAGGTTGAATAATGTAAAGGAAGAAGGCTTCAACAGTGATATACTTATCATAGGTAGCAAAAATACTGAATAGAGCTGAAAAAAGTGAAGAAAAAACCAAAATATGGAGAGAGAAACAATCTCATTCAATCATCGCACCTGTCCTTAAGGGAAATAGGGATGCATCTCACCTACAACACACAGGAGGTGTGATGCATCCAGACTGCTAATGAGAGATAGTTGGATGGTCCAGGGACAAGACTGACCTTGGTTTTCACCCACAGTTTGCAGCTAAGTTCAGTGATTTAGGTCGAGCTTATGATAGGTAGTAAAAAAAAGTATAGGGGCTGATCTAATGAGGTTATTTAGCTACCACCAGAGCACTTAGGATGTTTGCAAGTCAGATGTTGAGTTCATAAACCAACTCGGAGATTGATTGAAGCAACGTTGATCTACTTTGTAGTTGCATAGCAAAAGAAGTTCGAAGGCTAGTTGGCTTAACTTCAGGCTCCTTCTGTAGTTTATAAATCAAACAACAACAAAAAACATACAAACTATTCGTTCCCCAGTGGATTCGCCATTTTGTTTTCAGGAAAAATAGCATCCATTCAGATCTGCTAGTGCCACTAAGATGGGTAGCTATCTTAGAAACAAACAATTCAAAGTAACTTGTGTTTTCCTTTATGAGAGATAGATGAGAGAGAAGCAAAGAGCACCAACCTTAATCTTTCGCTTGACTCCTTTCTTGTTTCCTCTCTCCTTTAATAGAGCTTCGCCACTCCTTTCTCACTTGTCCCGCTTCAAAGAACACCTATAGAGGCAAAGAAGTGAAATACCATCAAAGCATAGAGATCTATAACCATAAAAAATATAGGATCAGGTGTACATTAACCATACAAAGGCATACAAAAATACAAGATTCAGAAATATACAAGTATATGGAGGAAAAATCAAATAACTTTATTGATAGAAGTAGTAGAAGAGAGGATTACATTCTAGTTGTCTGATCCAGTGCCATCCTCCCAGCATGAAAGCCCTCTTCACCTCATGAAAAACTAGATCACCCAACAATACAATGTCTCACAGGGAAAACAACAACACTTACTTACAAAATACAAAATTCTAGCCTTTGGATCTCTAGGATGAGAGATCCCCATATAGATATTCGCAGGGGGGTGAGTCAGCTTTAGGGATTTTGATTAGTGTCATTTCACTGATATTTCTTGGTTCCACTTGGAGATTTCATGATCTCTTACTCATCCCTGGGCAAATTCAAAGAGGGAAGTGTCATATGAGCAATTTCTAGAAGATTCTCTAGGTTTCCACCTAGAAAACTGCCTCTGCCATTTGTCTGCTCTCGCACTCATCGCACCCTAAAGAAGGGATTTTTAGTATGCATCACACCCTTTGTGTGTAACAGGTGAAATGCATCACACCCTCAGCATGGAGCAACCTGTATGGTCCCATTTTAACCAGTTCTGAGCAGTTTTTCAGGGAGAACTTCTGAGAAATTATGTAATCAGCCGACCTTGATCCTTTAGGGTATGAAACAATACTTTTAGGGGTTTGAGAGCCTTTGGTTTATCGACATATGTGATTGGGGTTGCACTGCCCAAATATGTCTATAACAACATCTAAGATCACTATGAAGAGAAAACATAGTTTCTTGAGCTCAGTCAATAAGAAAAGACAATGTGGTTGCAAGTCAAAATCAGGGAAAGACAAACTACAATTTGAAATGTGATTTTTAATAACTTGCATACAATCAATCAATTAAATTAGTTTCAAACATTTTAGTTAGAATGACACAATCTCACGTAACACTTTGAACAACATTTCACATTCTATATCATAACCTCATTAGTAGATTTCAATCCACATGCAATTCTTTAAAATTAATTAGGGATCCTTCCCTAGATCCACAACTTCCAAACTAACTAGACAATCATCCATATTGAGCTATACTTCAACTTGATTCCTTGAAAATATAGTTTCTTTAGACCTTTCATCTCATTTTGTTTTTTTGGAGGACATATTAATCAATATGGGTATTCAATTCAACATCTTCACTGCCATCAAGTATGTGATACTTTAAGCTTTCATCACTCCATCCCTTTCCTAAGGTCCATGGATTGTTCCCTTCCTTAGAACTTGGGGAATTTTGTATATATTTTAGTCATTGGATTATGTCTCGCCTTGGTTTAGATGTTTCATTGTTTTCATTGAAGTGTTTTTACCAACAAATGTTAGAATTTATGAATTTATATTGTATTTTTAATGGGATTTTGTTGATCTAATTAAGATTGAACTATTTTCTTAGGGGTTTATTCATGCAAAGATTATATTTATTGTTTTATGAAAGAATGGCATTGTTTTTTTTATTGTATGATTATGTAGGATATTAATGAAGTAACATGGTTGGAACTAGATCTAGTGAGAATCATTGGACATTGGACAACCAACATGATTCAAGTATGTCCCTTTCTTTCTTCTTTCATTTACTCTTGAAATATTGCTTGTCGAGCCTAATTATATTATTGATTCGAGGGCCTTGTTTATTTAGCTGGGTTTTGATCCTAGTTCCTGAAAATCAGTATATCATCAAGATATACAATCATGAACTTCCCAATGGACTCTTTTAGCATTTTTTTCATCAGGTGCATAAAGTTACTAGGGGAATTACTTAACCCGAATGGCATCACTAGCCACTCATACAATCCTTCATTAGTTTTGAACGTTGTTTTCCATTTGTCCCCTTCTCTGATTTTGATTTGGTGGTATCCACTCTTCTGATCGATTTTCGAGAAATATGCTACTCCACTTAAGCAGTCCATCATGTCATCCATTCGTGGCAATGGTAACCTGTACCTAATGGTAATCTTATTGATGGCTCTTGAATCTGTGCACATTCACCACTCTCTTCCTTTCTTGGGAGCTAAAATTGTCGAAACTGCACAGGGGCTTAAACTCTCCCTTATCAACCCCTTGTCCAACAATTCCTGTACCTGTTTTCTAATCTCCTTGTTGTCCTTAGGACTCATTCGGTACGTTGCCTTGTTTGGTAAACTAGATCCGGGTATAAAGTCTATGTGATGACTAATACTTCTCTTAGGAGGCAATTTATCTGGAAAATCATGCACTACAATGTCATTGAACTCCTGCAACATGTCCTGAATTGCTTCAGGCAAATCTGCAATTTCAGTGTGTAAAAACACTGCTTTCGGCCTCCTTACAATAGCATATTTTTCTCGTTGTTTTTCATCTGTTTCAAAAATTCCTTTCCTCCCACTGGAAATGCTTTGACTACACTAGTTTCTATTGTCTCTTCCTCCTTGATCGGTACAAGCATGTGCTTAATCCCATTCTTGAAAAACTTGTAATAGTTTGTCTTACCATCATGCACTACCTTTCTATCATACTGCCATGGTCTTCCTAGCAGTATGTGACACACGTCCATAGGCATAATATCACAAATAACCTTGCCCCTATATTTTCCAATATGGAACTCAACCTGACACTGTTCATCAACTAACAGTTAATGTCCTTTCTATAACCACGACACCTTGTAAGGAGTGGGGTGCTTCAACCATTTCAAACCCAACTTCTCCACCATCTCTGTGGCAACTAGAACATCCGTGCTCCCACTGTCGATAATTAGATTGCAGCATTTTCCGTGTGACTTACAAAGAGTTTGGAATAACGCCTTTCTTTGGGTTTGGTCAACTATCTCCTTCGTTGGTTTCAGCAATACCTTATTCAAAACTAAGGCCTCCCCTATCTCTGACGCGTTCTCTACCTCTTAGGGTGGTATCTATGCTTCCTCCGTCTGAGCAACATATGCTCCTCTTGTTCCAGCCTGTTCTCCTTCAAGATGACATCCCACATCTCCTTTGTTGTTTCCATCTCTACAATGTGTATAACGATATGATCTCAGACTCTATCCAATACCATTCTCTTTGTCTTGTACATATCTTTCTTGAAGGAAGCCTGTTGCTATGGATCCATAGGCTCTACCATGACATTCATCATGAACTCCTTTAAACCATGTTCACCTAATAGAAACTCCATTATGGACTTCCATACGTTGAAATTTGAAGCTCCTTCAAGTCTATCATGATCCCTAAAACCTATTGTGGCCATTCCTATGAAACTCCAAACTAAAAATATCCTTCTCCCTCTGGCTTGGTATTTTCTTCTACCCGTACTCCCTTCTAGAATGTGCAAAATTGTGATTGTTTTCGTCTGGATGTCCTTTTCTGACACTCTTACTTCTTACAAAAAATCAACTGGGCAACTTGCTCAACCTTCCAGAAGTCCTTTTATATAATTTGGCACATGATTTGTTGCTCCTAAATATCACATTGGTTTACTAGCAAATTTTTATGGCCTAGTGCAACTGGAATTGTTAGATTTCCTCCTCAAAACTAGATCTAGAAACTGGATGAGAAATTTTAGAAATTTGTCTTCCTCTATGTGCTTTTCTCTTCCACCCAGTGTTGATTTATTGCTGTAAACCAACTACACCCAAATTTTCTCAATGAAATCACTAATCTACTCACCAAAACCCTGTATCTGGAAAATCCACTTGCTGCAAATTCTGCTTATGAGGTTGATCAAATTGTTTTTGCAACCCGCAACTGAAAGTTGAACCATATGCCTCTGCAATTTGCACTTCCTAGTGGCTTGCATAGATATGAGTTCCTCCACCATATTTAAGAGGTTCAGGCCCATGATGTAAAAAAAGTGTATAAAGATATCAATAGACCCTCCATCTACCCTTGGGGACTTTTCTTTCATCAAAAAATATTTAAATGTTTACACTACAACATCTCCACCATACTTGAATCTATATTACTTTTAACCTTTTATTATTTTTTAATTGAGTTAACATATAAATGTTAAATGTTAAACATTTACTTCTACACATCTAGGCCCTATATTGGGTTGTGGAGCTCCAAAAAAATCATATTAATTTCTATTAATGCTTGGTAAATGTGAAGTTAAGATGGATCTCTGCTAGTTTTGAGAAATAAACTAATAAAATGTTTTAAATATTACATGCCAACTAACATAGAGTGAATTCAACTAACATCAAATAAATTACCCATGATCTAACCTACATAGTAAGGATTGGAGCATACCAATTAATCTCTATTAATAATACTTTGTTTAAATTAAATTTCTATTACATAAGACATAAGAGAAAAAAATTGCATACTCCAAGCCTCATATTAAGGATCACATGATATCATTACTCTCCATTCACATGATAATGATTTTATATGATGTGAAAGTATTGTTTATTTGTTTAATTTTAATTTTATAATATAATGTTAGAAGTCATTTAGACTAAAGCAAAATATTGTCTTTGAATATGCACAAGTTTTGTATATGGAAGTTGCGCATATATGATAGATGCACATATATAAAAGACGTGCATATACGGAATATGTGCACATATAATAAATTTACGCATATACGGAAGTTGCGCATATACGGTAATGCACATATACAAAAGATGGACATATATGAAAAATATGCGCATATATTGCGTATATGCACAATTTCTGTATATGGAATTTGCGTATATATGATATATGCACATACACAAAATACGTACATATATGGAAGATATGCACATATAAGAAAGTTATGTATATACGGAATATATGCACATATCTTCCGTATATGCACAATTTCCATATATGCGCAATTTCTGTATATGGAAATTACGCATATACAAAATTTATGTATAGATGAAAGATATGCACATATCTTCTGTATATGCACAATTTTCGTATATGTGCAATTTATGTATATGGAATTTCCGCATATACGATGAAGATACATAAACGACGTGCATATGCAGAAGATATGCACATATAAGAAAGTTAGGGATATACTGAAGATATGTGCATATATTCCGTATACACATAACTTTATTATATGTGCACATTTCCGTATATGCGCAATTTCTGTATATGGAAGTTGCGCATATACTGTAGATTCACATATATAAAAGACATGCATATATGGAAGATATACACATATAAGAAAGTTACGCATATACGGAATTTGGCATATACAGAAGATGCACATATATGGAAGTTATATATACTAAAGTTTCACATACGTGGAGGTTATGTGTATATATGGAAGTTGCATATATACCTGGAAGATATGTGCATATAGAAAAGTTTCACATATAAGGAAAATATGCGCATATCTTCCGTATATGAAAAATTTCTATATATGGAAGTTGCACATGTACACTAGATGCACATACATAAAACACGTACATATATGGAAGATATTCACATATAAGAAAGTTATGCATATACGGAAGATATGCGAATATCTTTCGTATATGCATAATTTTTGTATATGGAATTTGCGCATATATGGTAGATGCACATATATAAAAGACGTGTATATATGGAGGATATGGACATATAAGAAATTTATGCATATACGGAATATATGCGCATACATGGAAGTTGCGCATATACGGTAGATGCACATATACAAAAGATGGACATATATGAAAAATATGCGCATATATTTCGTCTATGCACAATTTCCATATATGCGCAATTTCTGTATATGGAATTTGCGTATATATGGTAGATACACGTACATAAAAGACGTGCATATACGGAAGTTATGCACACATAAGAAAGTTATGTATATACCGAAGATATGCACATATCTTCTGTATATGCACAATTTCCGTATATGTGCAATTTCTGTATATGGAATTTGCGCATATACGATGTTGATACATAAACGACGTGCATATATAGAAGATATGCACATATAAGAAAGTTACGGATATACCGAAGATATGCACATATCTTTCGTATATGCACAATTTCCGTATATGCGCAATTTCTGTATATGGAAATTGCGCATATATGGAAATTGTGCATATACGGAAGATATGCGCATATCTTCAGTATATCCCTAACTTTCTTATATGTGCACATTTTTGTATACGTGCAATTTCTATATATGGAAGCTGCGCGTATAATGTAGATTCACATATATAAAAGACATGCATCTTCTCCTCCAAGAGTGGTTGATTTTGTGGGTTATGTGGAGATCAAGATGACCAAAGACAACCACGGCTGAGGACTCTACCCCACCCAAGAAATAAGGACTCGACAGCTCTTGCTAGTAAGCAACGTCGTCTGCAGTTTCTTATAAGAGTGTCTCTATCACCATGTTTCATGTGGACAATAGGCATAAAATGAACAACGCGTCTCAAGAATATCTTGTGGTCGCAATAGACTATGATGCGAGGAAATCATAGAGATTGCTCTGTCAAATTTATATTTTATTCGATTCCTCTATGCCTAGCAAGCTTCAGGTTCCTGCCATAGATTTGTTTAAGACGAACGATCAAATTCTTGTGGGCCAAGAAGTAAAAAATGAAATTTTGCAGGTGCATGTTAACTGTATTCAGGAAATTGTAAGACTGAACTCATTTGATGAAGGCATAGAGACATTTGTTTCAAAATTGAAAATAAAGGAAGTTGGACTTGGCCTGCGAGAACGAAAATATATTAGACTCTGGTTGTTTCCATCCCTCATTAACGATTCCCGCCTGCAGAACTTGAGCTGGTTGGTAGTCGAAAATGGAAATTCCATGTTTATACATGCTTCCAAGCCCATTGGGAGAGGACAAGAGACCATTGTTCCTTACTTTTATACCACCTTCCCCTATTGCAATGCCAAGCCAAATGCAAGAACTGGGGTTTTAAGTGTAAGTGTAGGAGATGCATTTCGAAGCACTCTTTAAGGAAATCTCTAGACCCTATAATTACGGTAAGGTTTGAGCTATTGCATGAAAAAGAAAATGAATTGATTATTGGAATTACCTATTTTATTCTTTAAATGTCATGATTTGGGTTTGTCTGAAGTCCAGAATAGCAATATTGGCTTAAGATTGCCACATCATCAAGTCGTCCATGTCACTAATGTCATGTCATGTAATGTCATGAGTGGTCATATGACACATAAATAGTGTGGATCATGTATATTATATTCAAAATGTATTGTAAAGAGTCATGTAAGTTGAAAAGTCATAGGAAGTCAAACAGTCATGAGGGTAGTCAAAGAGTCACTCTAGGTTATATATACTCCCTCATTGTAATATGAGCAAAGGATGTTATTTGGAACATTGGAGTACTTTTGTAGTATTGGACATACCCATGGTAAATGTCCATAAGTCCTAGATATTTCACAGTATTCTTGTGTATTCCATCCTAGGAAAGCTCCTTGTGCTCCTACTATTGGCAGGGTTCCTAATTGTCCTGCAATCCCCCCTGAATTGTTGATGCCTCTCAACCTCGGGCATTTTCTCGCAACATGTCCTTCCACCATGCAGTGTGTACATGATACGTTAGGTCTAGCTGGCTGAACTGGTTGTAGATCTTTTAGTTTTTCCGTTAGGAGGATAGGAATCTAGCTACAATGATGCTCTTAAAAAGCCTTTAAAAGGGCTCTCACACCATCATATGTCAAGGTTGGCATTAGGAGGATAGGAATCTGGCTATTATGATGCTCTTATGCATGATACTAGTTGTAGAAAGGAATTTCATGTGGATGGTGAGGAAGAAGGGAATGTGAAAGTAGGTTTTGATGCACTAGAAGAAGTGGATGAACAAGAAGATGCACTTGCACCAAACAATATGATTTTCCTCTCTGAAGGACACCTCTATGGCGATGATGATGAACATGTAAGTGAAACATAGTACAATCATGAACCAAATGACCTAAACATGGAGCTTTTTCTACAAACTGAAGCACATGCAACTTCCTCGTGTGATATTCGTAACAACTTTGTTGATCATGCAACCAAGCATGTGAAGCGGATGAAAATGTGGTTCAAAATGACATTTTTGATATTTTGCTAGGAAGAAACATTGACCAATTAATATATCTAGTTGGATGAAGCCATTGTGAATATGAACCCACATAATGTCTCAAGAACCAATGAAGAAATCATGAATATTCTCTCACAACAAGTAGAATTGAACAATGAAATTGTTCAGTTTTTTGTGAACAATAGATCATTGGAAGAAGATATTGTACATGGTGACGGGCTAGATTATGAGAACAATATAGTTCAATTAGTTTTCTCATATACTGAAATGTAATTTTCAAGCAACGAGAAACAGGTGTCAGGGCAGGAACATTTACTTTGTTTGTTCCTAAAGCTAACAGTAGAGAGCGTCTCAATGAAAGAAAGGTAATTAATAATAGAAAGTCTTAGTTTGAGTCGAAGTTCACAATTAATCACGTCAGAAGACTATATAAAACTATTAGTTGATTTTGAAAAAAAGAAGCTTGAAATTCACGAAGTAAAACAAAAAAACAAGGATTTAACCAAGAAAACGAAGGCAACAAGGATCATTGCAACACAACGTAGAGCAGAGGAAAGGATTGAAAGAGAGAAAGTAAGGAAAGAGAAGGACCATCAAGAAAAAATGGCAAGGTAGGAAAAGGAATCAAGAAAGGTAACAAAATTTCTTAAAAAAAAAACAACGGATGACAAATAGAGTTGACGATGGTCCAAGCACAGTCAATGAAACCAGGATGATGTCAAACACATTGGACCAAATTGTAGATAATACACCATTATTCCAAGACCTCGTAGGCTTTTGTCAGTGTTAAGCTTGGTGAGTTATTTTTGGAGTTGTCTCACTATTCTCTCTCACTCACTCTTACACACTTAGAGTTTTCTTGGATCACTCTAGCTTTGGAGCAAGGAAGGAAAAGGAAGCAAAGGGAAAGGAAGGAAAGCAAGGATCAAGCAAGGAAGATCAGGATCAATCAGCTTCAGCAAGAATATTTGTAGGTAAGATATGGCATGTGTGAATTCCTCGATGGTTTTGACATCCATGGATTTACATGTTGGTGTATGGTTCTCTTGCTGCCGATGGCATGGTTTTTCTGGGTTATGACAGAGATTTTCAGCCTAACCTTTCTTTTCTCAAAATTCCATGGTGTGTTGGGATGTTGATCTCAATTTTGAGCTTTGGAATTGCTAGATGGATTTCAGAATCCGAGGCGGAGGTGGTCTCAAGGTTCATTCCCAAAGGCCTAGGAATCCCTTGACCATTTTTGGTGGGATACATAATAAATCCTGAGAGAGGTGTCTTGGTTTAGGGCCTAGTTATCTGGGATTGGATTATGGTAAAGCCTGAGAGACAAGGAGACGAAAAATTCCTCAATGATAGTGATGTATTTCGGAAGACATTCCAAGTTCAGTTCGGTTTTGTGATCGAAGCACTCATTTTGGTGTGATCAGGGTATGGTGAGGGTCGAGGTGGTTTAACCTCTTAATTCCCTTGGTTGTTTTTGGGTTGTTTTTGGATTGTTTTTTCAATGGGATACCACAGTCATGCTTGGAATATGGCATGGGGATGACTATCTGAAAGAAATATTTGGTTCAACCATGTCTACAGTCGAGTTTTAAGTGGAAGTCCCAAACCTGGTTGGATTTCTCTATGTTTAATAAAAGCTAAGTTCTCTTGCTTTTGTACTTATTAATATGTGGATTTAATGGCTATTAAATCATGATTATTTTCATCGTTTAATGTTGTTTATAAGCATAGTTATATGATTGGTTATTGTCATGGTTATTTCATGTATCTACTTGTAACTAGAAGGATAATGGATGCAAGACCTAATTGATGTCAAAACAGTTAAGGGAAGAGGGTGGTAATCCTTCTTGTCAAGTCTTGTATGATATATGAGTCATTGATGCTCTGTCTTTTATTCATTTCCTATAGATTTCGTTGATGCCAAGTGTTTGACAGAATATCAGTCTTGGTTTGGGATGGTCAGGCCTAGTCCTAGAGTTAGTTTTTTGCTTATTAGTCTTGTCATCATGTGTTTAATGGATTCCATAAGTTACAACAAGTTCTGAGAAGTGGACAAAATTATGGGCTTGAAATGGCCTTAAATCACGTAGACTGTGGCACGAGTGTGCTAGAAATAGTCCCTAGACATAGACATGCAGGCTTCTGGGAGCGTCTAGAGCCCTCTAAATGTTGGCATGCCCATAGCATGGGAGCATCCAGAGGCCAAGTAGTCTAAAAACTCAATGGGACCCAAGGGCATGATACCTGTGCGGATGGGATGGCTCCTGAGAGTGTTGCTGCTGATGTGGAAGGTGTGTTTGATGTGTTTTCATTGATTCCACTTCCTTAAGGACACCTAGGAGGCTGAATCATATCATAGTTTCCTCTCGTCACATGTTTACCCTCATTGGTTGATTACTTGGGTAGATATGGGAGGAGGGTGATACATGTCAATAATTATATGCACTCATGGATGTGAACCCCACTGCTCTCTACTATGCATCTGGTTACATAATGGGGTTGGATGGATGAAATTGAATTCATAGGAAATATTTCATGAATTTGGGAGTAAACAAAACTTTTAGATTAAAACAGACTATAAATATTTCAACTAATATTTTCATTCAAGAAATACATCAATTTACATAATGCATAAAATCATAGAGATAACTAAAATTTACATCCACAAAACCAAAAAGTACATATTCATAACACCTGGAATGTAATTCCGAGTAGGATAGAATGTGTTAAAAAACACAGAAGTTGTGAGTTGGTAAGATAAAATAAGAATCAAGAACATAACTTCCCAATTAACGCTTCACCAACCCCAACCCCAACCCCAACCCCATATAAAACCCTAACCCTAAAGAGATGAAATTCACATAATCAAGCTGAATTTCAAAAAGTAGGAAAGATTAGCATGAAAATTAAGCAAGGTTAGCTATTTGTTGGCTTAAACACATTACTAATGAGTCGAATTAAGCAATATTCAAAAAATTATTTGTTAAAACCTAAAAATCAGAGCCATAATAATAATTTACCTCCATAAAACTAATAAAAATAGAGCCCTAACACTCAAACTATAATTCCTAACACGATAGAATGTGTTATAAATCACAGAAATTGTGAGTTGGTAGGATAAAATAAGAATAAGACACAAACCATCCCAATTGATGCTTAACAAACCCCAACCTCGAATAAAACCTTACCCTAAAAACTTGAAATTCAAATAATCGAGTTGAATTTCAAAAATTAGGCAAGGTTACCCATGGAAATTAGGCAAGGTTAGCTTTTTGTCAGCTCAAACGCATTACTCTAAAGCCAAATTAAGCAATATTCAACAAATTATTTGTTAAACCCTAAAAAATCAAATCCATAACAATAATATATGTCTAAAATACCAAAAACGCAGAGCCATAACACCAAGACTACAATTCTCAGCATGATAGAATGTGTTGAAAAAAACATAAATTATACATTGGTAGGATATAATATCGTATCAGAGAGCCTTGAAGAGCCTTCTATGACATTGAGAACGCCATGCCCACACGTCACTGCAACAGTGATGAAGACCCAAACACTCGAACAAAACTTAAATTCTACAGACTCGTGCAACCATTAAAAAACGGTGGCGCTACAGTTTGAGAAAACCCAAGAGAAATCCATACAAAAAAATTGTAGAATTTGAAGCCTTACCTTCATGAAACGCGATTGGAGTGCAAAACCTCCATATTGACCATTTGACCCAATGAAATATGCAATAAGTCTGAAATGAACAAATTCACCACAATCTTATGCACCACGAACAACTTCGAACAATCCACTAAGGTATATGTTGGATACCTATACCAATAGGTTTCATATTTCATGATTGGATATCAAAGGTCCAAATATGTTCAACTTTGACAAATGCAAAGATCTCATATTTCCCTAAGAAGGCAATGTCTGTATCAGTTTTGATAAGAACTCAATTTTGATGGGTGGTCCAACAGTCTAATCTGGATCATGCCATGTCTTAAATTTCCATGTTGTAGAATAGAGAATGATATTTGTCCAAACTGTTTAATCTTGGCAGATCAGTAGCTAGGTAGAGAAGCTTAAGGTTCCCAACTGCTAAATCTGGGACCTTGGAAGGAATAAGGGTTGCATTAGATAGTGAATGAAAGCAAAAAGAAAATGAAAAGAAAAGGCATTCAAAGGGTTTTGCAAGTCCAAGTGCACCCTCCAAGAAGGAACAAAAATGCTAGGAAAGTTAGTTGGGTAGGTAGCTGGGGTTGCAGAAAAGTTGTCTCTTTCAAGACTAAGCTTGCTGGAACATCTACAAGAAAGGCAACACACTGGTGCATGACTAATTCCCCTGTTTTCATGTGTATATTATTCCTTACTAACACCCCATCACCCTCTGATTTATGCAGCAAGCTCAAAGATTGTCATGATATTTATGGCCTTCAAAAAGCCACATTTTTTGTGTAAAAACCTTTCATTTTCATCTACTCCTGATTACAAGGTACTTTCAAAGAAATCTTTGTTGAAACAGCCCTCACTCATGTGTTTCCTCCATATTAACAGCTAACTCTACTATCTAGCTCCCTATACCCCTCTATCCCTATTATTATAAACACCATGGTGTATAAACCCCACAATGCTTAAATATCCCCTCCCTGGCACTATAGCCATACCATTCTCTCCCTGGGACGTGAATTGACACCTGGTCAAGGTCAAGAACCCAAGACTCACCTTTTGCTCCACCTCAGACCACTTTCCATACCCAAAATGCCATTTTGCCTTGAAAAACCCTCAAAACCTTGAAAAACCCAAAAAAAAATCACCAAAGGGGCGGAATACAGTGAAAAATCACCCTCCCCGCGCTTTATCCTAAGGTCGGGGGTCATTTGCCCTTTATATTTTATAAAACCCGTTTTGCCCCTTCTTTATATAGTTTGCACCTTATAAATGATTTTTGCCCAAAACATAAAAACCCGCAAGAAACCATTGAACCTAAAGTTCCCGGCGCATTATTAAACTGAATAT
>APFE031319833.1:0-15234 GCA_000404065.3 Pinus taeda | reverse complement strand
TTTTTTTTTTTTTTTTTTTTTTTTTTTTTCTTATTTGGGAATCATCTGGTTGTTTGAGTTGTCTCAGCGCTCTATGCATAATATTACATACAATTTATACTATGTGATTATAATTTTTTTTAAAGTTGTTAAGTATCTCTCTCTTATGTCTATCTGAAATTTATTATATAACTGTTGTGTAATTATTTTCTTGTAGTTGTATGTTACTATTTTCATCTTGTTCGTTACTACTGGGAAATGTAAATTTTGTAAATTTTAATATCAAATGAAATTTCAATTAAGGATTTAGGTATCAACCCTAATTGCCCAAGATGAGGTGAAATAATTTTCTTCAAGCTTGGGATATAATTAGAAAAATGTATAATACTCGTTCCAGGGTTTATCCTCTGCATTAAATTACATCTATCATTTTTTTTATTCACACTTGTTTATTTACAATTTGTAAGGACATATGCATTATAATATTCCTGCGCTAGACTTTATGGTTTTTATCTTTGAAGTTAAGCTTAAGCCTTAAGGATTACCCGGTGGCCCCCATTCAATTTTAATTTCTGCTAGTGCTATGAATCAAAATTCTTAATTAATATAGTCTATCTCAGATCCCCAATTTCTCATACAACTTTGCAATTCCCAATCGAAAAATGTGGTATAACATTCTCAAAGTAACTCTCATAATTTCTGTCATGTCTTTCCATTCCACTCTAGGTTATACGATATTGAGGTTTGAATTTTTTGGTTACATCCCCATACACCTACTCGATATAAGAATATCGAGGTATGCGTTTTGATAAATTCGTTTTCCACCCTAGACAGAGTACCATTCTGGTGTTATCGCTCCCTCGTCCAAAGTCCATCTGCGTTAAGTCCGGTGACCATGGTCATTGAGTTTGAAATATCTTTGGCCCCTTCGATGAAAATTCATTTTTAAGCTTCTGTAATAATTTACCAATTACATTTTTCGTATCAACCTTTATTTTCTGAATAGGTTGTATTTGATTCAATCGCTTAGTCAGTTAGGAAATTATTCACAGTCACCCCGTCTGGAGCTTAGATTAATACTCCAATCCAGAGGTAAGTTACAGGAACTATGGCTCCTTAGAACTTAATTCGTGGTTTACGATACCTCTAGTGAATCACTGCGGGTTTATATAAATAAGCTATAAAACGGTATTTCTAAAATTATTAATTTATATCATAAATTGCAACGAGTATATGAGAGACAAAAATCTACTTTAGGTTTGGTAGAAATTACACCCATAAATGACAACTTTACATTACCAGATCCTGTAATTTCTATTTCCAGCATCCAAGCACACGCTTTCTTTTTTATTAAGGTTAAATAAATATAGCAGTAATTTCTAGTACGCATCACCAATAATAAATTAAATAGGTAACGATGGTAATGTCCATAATACTTTACATCTAAACATTTACTTCATGTTTAAAATCATCCTAATTCGTCCAATGTTACTCCATGACAAGGTTAAAAATACATTAGTTTATGGAAATAACGTTTACAGTATGCAGCGTATTTCTAATTCTTAGAAGTTTAATATGACATCACAAATTTACACTTGTGGATCATAGAATTTTCGCTAATTCCATTAGGGCTATGCAAGCACAATTTCTCTATAAGGTTACCGCTAAAGTATATTTTTAACTACTAGTTACTCGTGTACCTAGAAGAAAAATAAGTTAATCACAAGCAATTACTTAACTGCAATAAATAGTGATTGCAACTTAAATGTAATAAATATTGATTACAACTGCGCCATTCCAAAACAAATAGACGTAAACAAAGCTTCTAATCGTGGCCGCTGCTGAAAATGTACTTGGGAAAAACAATATCCTCTTGATCATGAACTGATATACCGCCCCCCAAGCTAAGATCAATTGCCAAAATGAATCAACAACTTCTTGTGATTAAAGATGAGATATTTTATATCTTACTTCCCTAACATATTTTGATCAATTGCCAAAATGAATCAACAACTTCTTGTGATTAAAGATAAGGTATTTTATATCTTACTTCCCTAACATATTTTTCCTTAGTGGTGTTTAGATTTTTAGGTTTTGCAAACACACTAGTTTAGGAGGCTTTTTAGGTTTTGCAAACCCACTAGCTTAGGATTTATTTTTCTTTTTTTTATCCTTAAAGCCCGCCTTTATTGCACCCTTTTCTCAATGTTTTTCTACAATTTAGTGATTAATATATTTTCTCTCATGTCATATTAAATCTTGCTAATTAACTTCTGGGATTTTTAGGAGTTAATCAAGGGAAGATTAGCTAATCTCATCCACCAAAAATGGTTTCCATATCCTGGCAATAATGTCATAACTCTAGTGTTTCCTTCCCAAGTAATTTCCAATCTTTTCCTTTTTCATTAATAAAATTAAGTTATTACATCATCATACTTTATTGTTCATTTTTAAGTGAAGACCACCATGGATTTCTAGCTGTCACAACTAAAAATAGTTCAATATAAAAAAATGATGATATTTACATAGATACAAAGGGGTATTACTTCTTCCCCCTCTTTTAAATTAACACGGTCAGCGGTATTTATTTTTCATTTGATTTGGTTTTTAGCAACGTTGGGTAAGGTTATTCCATTCTATCCTCCCACTCCAAAGTAGCTTCCTTAGGTGAAAAGTGCCTCCATTGCACTTTAACTTGAGCGCCTACTGGATTTCGGAGCAAGATCTCTTTCCAATCTAAGATGCAGAGTGGCTCTATCATAAAATATCAATTTGGTTCCACTTGTATCAAATTCCAATCAATCACATGGGAATTATCATGAACATATTTATTTAATAAAGATACATGAAATACATTGTGAACTTTAAGATGGCTAGGAAAAGCCAATTGATATGCTACTAGACCAACTCTATCCAAGATTTCAAAAGGCCCACAAAATCGTGGTGCCAATTTTGCACAAGTCCCTGTTCTTAATGTACTTTTCCTTAGTTTTACTCTTAAGTAAACATGGTCTCCAATTTTAAATTCTTTATGGCTTATTTTTTTGTCTATATAAATTTTATGTCTGTCCTATGCAATCTTTTAGTTCTGTTGAATCTTTTGGACCACTTGTTCCATTTCCCGCAAAGCATCTGGTCCTAATATCAATCTATCTTCTGGTTGACCCCATTTGAGCGATATATGAGATTTTCTACCATATAAAGCTTCAAAAGGACTTATCTTTATTGAAGTTTGGTAGCTATTGTTATATGAATATTATGTGAAGTGTAGAAAATCCTCCCATTTAGTAGGCCTATCCATGATGTACATTCACATCATATCTTCCAAGATCTGATTGGTTCTTTCTTTCTGACAACCTGTTTGAGGATGATATGTCGTGCTGAAATTTAATTGGGTTCCCATGCCTCCAAAGAAAGATTTCCAAAACTTGGAGGTAAATTTAGCATCTATATCTGAGACTAACATCTTCGGTACTCCATGTAGTCCAAAAAATTCCTTCATGAAAATGTTAGTAATTTGTGCAGTTCCAGAAGTAGATTATACATCTATAAAATGTGTGTCTTTAGTCAAAGTGTCCACCACAACCATGATGGATTCATATTGTCATTCTTTCCTTGGTCACCCTATAATAAAATCCAATGAAATCACTTTTCATTTCCATTAAGAAATGGGTAGTGGGTTCAACAATCCTGCAGGGTGTTGAGGTTCCATCTTTACTTGTGGACATTCTATACACTTTTCTATGTATTCTGCCACTTCCTTTTTCATTTCTGGCCTAAATATTTTTTTCCTTAATATTGTTATCATTTTATGATATCCAAGATGGCTTGCATATGGTTTGTTGTGATATTCATCTAATATCGTATGTTTTAAACCACTCACATTGGGAACATACAATCTATTCCTGTAGGTTAATATTTTTCCGAGTTCTCCCCATTACCTGGGATTTTTATTTGTTGCAATCTCTGTTGAATTTCCAAATATTTATGGTCTCTTAACATGGAAATTTTAATCTTCTCTATAAAATCTATTTTAATACTAATAACAACTACTCTCATTACAACATGTGCATGTTTTCTTAGAGCATGTGCAATTTTACTTTCTTTTCCATTTATGTGTTTAATATCAAAATAGAATTCACTAAGGAGAGCTAGCCACCTAGAATGTCAACCATTGAGATTTGGTTGGTTGAAGAAATATTTCAAGCTTATATGATCTATTAGCAAGGTATTTTTTTCCTAATAGGTAATTCCTCCACATCTTTAAAGCGGGTATTACAATAGCAAGCCCTAGATCATATACAACATAATTCCTTTCATGTGTTTTCAATTTCTTAGACTCATAGGGTACTACTACATTTTCTTGCATCAACACACCCCCAAGACCTTCCACAAAAGCATCAATGCACACATTGAATTCCTTGTTTGGGTCTACAATTTTTAATATAGAAGACATTGTCAGTAATTGTTTTAATTTGTCAAAATTTTCATAACATTTAGCTATCCAATCAAATTTTATTCCCTTTTTCTGTAAGGAAGTAATAGGGTGAGCCAATTTTGAAAATCCTTTTATAAATCTTCGATAATATCCTGTGATCCCCATACATGAGCGCACTGTTAACACATCCTTAGGTATGGGCCAATTCATAATAGCCCTCACCTTTTCAGGATCAACAAATAGTCCGTCCTTGGAAATGACGTGACCCAAATACCATATTCTATCTTTATATACTCACATTTGATGAGCTTAGCGTATAGTTGATGTTCTCTTAAAGTTTGTAATAGCAATTTCAGATGTTCTTTGTGTTCTTTATTGTTGGAATAAACTAAAATGTTGTCTATGAATACTAACACAAACTATCAATATATTTGTGGAGTACATCATTCATTAAACACATCAAGGTTGTTGGTGCATCAGTGAGACCAAAGTGTAACACTACGAACTCATATTGACCGTATCTAGTTCTAAAAGTTGTCATATGAATATCTTCATCATTTATCTGTAGTTGGTAATAGTTGTTCTTTAAGTCAATCTTTGAAAATATAGTTTCTCCCCTCACTTTCTCGAAAAAATCGTCAATTTGGGGCAACGTGTATTTATTTTTTACAGTTAAATTCAATTGGTGATAATCGATGCAAATTTTAAATGTGCCATCCTTCTTCTTGACAAATAGTAAAGCCCCCCCGCCCACTCCCACCGCTGGCGCACCCTCCCTCCCCCATGGTGAGACATCGAGTCTAGTGTAACCTTTGTCTAACAGTTCTTGTAACTGCTTTTTCAGCTCTATTAACTTCGATATACTCATTCGATAAGTGGCTATAGATACTAGGGTGGAACCTGGTTCTAAATCGAGGGAGAAATCTATGTCCCTACTTGGAGGTAAACCTAGGATTTCCTCTGGAAAAACATCTTGAAAATATCGGATGATTGGTGGGGTCTCTAAATTTTCTTTTTCTATTTGTTGTTTATTCGTTTCCACCTGCACCAGGTATATCTAACATCCTTTTCTTGCATTCCTTTTCATTTGTAAAGATGAAATTTGTCAGACTGATATTGGTTTTGGTTTATCTCTAATCAACCGGGGTTTCCCATCTTGGCTCATACAACTCACTATTTTATCCAAACAGTGTATAACAAATCCCTTTTTCTCCAACCAATTCATAACTATTAATATATCATAAGATCCCAAAGGAAGAATGTTTAAATATACTTCTATTGAATAACCATTTTAGTTAATGAGACTACCTTATTTCACTAGTTACCTTCCTTTTGGTACCAGTTCCTCACTGTACCAACCATGCATTCTTAAAATTTTCAAATTTTAATTCACATTTTTGTACAATTTTGGGACTAACATAACTTAAACTAGTCGTTGGATCAATTAAAAAAGAAATATATTAGTTTAAAATGGTACCTTCAATCTCAATCATGGTAGATTGATGTTCCCCTGTCTATCCTCTAGTGCTGCATTAATTCTAGGAATATTTATGGCAACATTATTCACAATTGTTGCTTCATGGACTGCTTGAATATTCTAAACAAATCACTTATTATGCAAACAATCCCTCAATACGTGTGGTTCACCACAACCTCAACACTTCAACGACTCTCTTTCCTTTAACCAACTACCATTTTTGTTGTTTAATTCCATGCGTTTTGACCTAGTGTGGGACTATGCAGGCTGATTTACATTTCCCATGTTGAATTTCTTCCTTTGATGATCATTTCCAAACTTATTAAGATACAAAGGTTTCTGTCTTTTTGCACTCGTTACAGCATTATTTTTGTCCTTATTTTGCCATGGTTTGAAGCCTTCACTTCTATTCTTAAACTATTGATAACACAATCTGGCTTTTCTTACCACCACATCCATGGTCTTAGGATTATCGAATTCAATCATAGGGAACATGCCATAGTAATTTTGCAATTTTTTCTACAAACAAATCCATATTTAGTTGTCCTAGCGTTAACTCATGCAACCCATTGGCACAAGAATCATAGTATTGCTCAGTGAATTATTGAGACTTAAACTGTTTATAGAATTCCTCCCAATAAACCGTGTTTTCTTCCAACATATGTACACTTTTGGTCTCTCCGCACCAAAGAGTGGCTTTTCCCTACAATTAGTAAATAGTCATTCTAGCCTTCAAATTACTCTCCTACTCATACACCTGGAAATATTTAATCATGTTAAGAAGCCATGTTTCCGCATCTTCTTCCTTTTCCACATCAAAAGTAGGGGTGTTTGATTTTCCTAAACTCTCATTGTAACTCCATTTTCTTCTTTTGTTTTTGTGATTTCAGATACATCGTTTCTAATTTTCCTCCACTTTTAGACTTATTTGATTATGTTTCCACATTTTTCCTTTTCAACCCCTCTTGTTCTATGCTTCAATGGCTAGACCTTTCAGTCAGTTCTCTTATCATTCTTTCCTACGCTTCACTATCTTTTAGCATGTGTTTATTACTACTCTTGCGATGAGCCAACTCTTATTGCAGATTTATGATGATATCCATAAAATGAGAGGTTGGTGGGGTACTACCATTTCCCAACTCAATGTACATTTCTTCACGACTTGTTATGGCTAGAAAATAATTCCCCGTCATTTCATTGCAACCTACTTCAATCAAGTACCTTATAAACAATACAAAATGTTATGAGTATCTCACATTTATACTATTACACATTTTTCATTTTAATATGGTGGTTCCTTCCAATCCCAGTGCTTTAACTAGTGCTTTGATACCATTCTTTCACATACTGAATTCCAACCATACGTTATTTTTTTTTTCGAAAAAAAAGGTACTAGATGACAAGTTGTATAATCATCTTTGTTTCTCCAGTAATAGTCTCTTCTATCCCTATCTGAATGTATTATTCTTGGCTGTTATCTTGTGGCGCAAAATCTAATTGTCTTCATGATAAATATTATATAGGTATAGATAATTGTAAGAAGGGGATAAAACTTATTGAAACATTAATTGCAATGTGTATTTTTATATATGTATAGATAATTGTAAGAAGGGGATAAAACTTATGGAAACATTAATTGCAATGTGTATTGTATTCAAGTTTCTAGTTGGGATTTTGTTGCATACTCCATGATATGGATGATATAACATTTGCGCCCTATACATAAAGGTATACACTTACCTTATATGCAGGTGATTATACTCCATACTCATCACTATGGTGTAATTGTCATAATAATTCGTATTGACATTTGGCTCCCATTCTATGGATACATACATTTATATTTAATCACTTCACTCTTTCCAAAGTAGGATCTAGCGCTTACTACATAATGGAAATGTACCCTTGACCCCTTCGACATAAATTCGACTAAAGTGTCACAGATTGATGATTAATGTTCCTATCCCAATCTATTTACCTATACATGTGCAAGGTCTCGTGTTATGGAATGTGAGCTCAATCACAGTTAGCCACATTGACCTCCTCCATGTGATATTCACATAGGTTGTCATCCTAGCTCAATTGAACGATGCAGATCTAATCCATGGATCGAACGGTAAAGAAATGTCTTATCAAACCTTAACAATCTAACTTCACCTCGCTAGTTCCTCAATTGGGATTTTGCTTGCACAAAGAACACAGTCTACACTCTATTGTTATGTGTTACCAAGAGGTTGGCGTTTGGAGTCTTCCCAAGGTCATGGCAACTTTTTCCCTTACACCATGAGGTAATAACCTGAAATCCACTGGTGATATCGTGTTCAAACTTGGAATTTCGGAAATTGGTTATTTTTGTTTCCCTTTCCTTTTAGACTGCTACTACCTTTTTTTTAATGCACTGGTAGTCTTGTTGTAATCATTCAAGCGCAAATATATTATTCCTAGAGGACAAAAAATTTCAAGAAATTATGGTGATTGGATTCGTCGCTTTGTTACCAGGTAAACTTCATCTTTCCTTGATGTATATTTTTTGTAATTTGGGTAAAAAAAATTCTTCATTCCCCACTGATTTTTTTTCCCTGAAGTGTTATAATGTAACCATTGCATCGCTAGTTTCATTCCCAGCTCGCCCGCGCGACTTAAGGGTTTCTTAACTCTTGTGTTTTTATCCATTACAGTTCCACCGTAGATTTTTTTCTCAAGACTGTACGGAAATAAGTCGATCTCTACTGGCTATTCTCTCTCCAAAAGTTCAGTTTAGTCGATTTCACTTTCCTTCTTACGCTTGTTGAATTTCCTTTCTCTCCAACTATTATGTTTCCTCATGGTTTCTTCCCTTTGTTTTATGAAGGTACGTATACTATGGTCTTTCCAGCTCTTATGCCTCATAGACACCGACTTCTTCATCTGTTGAATGCTTCCTACACTGTTACAAGTCGGTCTTTATTAGACCTCTGTGCTCCCATAATCCATTTTGAAAGTCCTGAGCTCAACTCTTGGTCTATCTTGAATTTATTTTTCTAAGGACTCCTCCCCTTTTATAAGGGTTTGAGTAAATTGGCACCCAATACTGCTTCAGATTGAGAATATGATTTTTTTCCTTGCTTATTTATGATTCCTAAAGGAGCCCATACTCTATTCAAGCTTCTCACGCCATTATATACTTGTTTTATCTGTTTATTATAATTATACAATAACTAGAACATTCTATAGAGTTTCTCGTTTAGTATATAAACAAATTATGTAATTCTCGAAGTAAAGATGTTCACTGTAATATACATGTTTCCATTTTCCTTTAAATACTAATTGTTTTTCCTTTTTTCTGATTTGGGAATCATCTAGTTGTAGGAATTGCCTCAACGCTCTATGCATGATACTACATACAGTGTATATTATGTAATTTTTTTTAAAGTTGTTAAGTATCTCTCTCTTATGTCTATCTAAGATTTATTATATGTGTAATTATTTTCTTGTACTTATATGTTATCATGCTCGTCTTATTCGTTACTTCCAGGAAATGTAAATTTTAGTAAATTTAAACATTAAATGAAATTCCAGTTAAGCGTTTAGTTATCAACCCTCATTTTCCAAAATGAGGTGAAATGATTTATTCAGCCTTGGGATATAATCAGACAGGTGTACAATACACGTTCCATTGTTTACCCACTGTGTTAAATTACATCTATCCTATTTTCTTTATTCATACTTGTTTACTTACAATTTGTAACGACATCTGCACATTGTAATATTTCTGCGCTGGACTTTATGGTTTCTATCTTTGAAAGTGTAGCTTAAGGATTACCCGAAGGCCCCCATTTTAATGTTACTGCACCTAATATTGTATGGTAATCATTCCAATATTGTTTCATTTTTAAATTCTGCTAGGGCTCTGAACCAAAATTCTTAATTAATATACTCTATCTCAGATCCCCAATACCTCGTATGACTTTGCAATTCTTTATCGAAAAATGTGGTATAGAATTCTCAAAGTAACTCTAAGAATTTGTGTCATGTATTTCCATTCCACTCTAGGTTCTACAATCTTTAGGTTGAATTTTTTGGGTACATCCCCATTCACCTACTCGATATAAAAATATCGAGGCATGCGTTTTGATAAATTCGTTTTTCCACCTTACCAAGGGTGCCATTCTGGTGTTATAAATCCCTCGTCCAAACTGCATCTACATTAAGTGTGGTGACCATGGTCATTGAGTTTGAAATATTTGTGGCCCCTTTGATGATAATTTCTTTTTAAATTGTCATAATAATTTACCAGTTACACTGTTCATCTCAACCTTTATTTTTCGGAATAGGTTGCATTTGATTCAGTCACTTAGTCGATTAGGAAATTATTCACAGTCACCGTGTATGGATCTTAGATTAATACTCCCCTCCAAGAATAAGTTACAAGAACTATGGCTCCTCAGAACTTAATTCATGGTTTAAGATACCTATAGTGAATCACTGCGGGTTTATTTAAATAAGCTATAAAATAATATTTCCAAGATTATTAATTTATATTAGAAATTTCAACTAGTATATGAGAGAAAGAATCTACACTAGGTTCGGTAGAAATTTCACCCTTAAATAATTACACCCCTAAATGACAACTTTACATTACCAGATCTTGTAATTTCTATTTCCAGCAGCCAAATGCATGCTTTCCTTTTTATCAGGGTTAAATAAATACAACAACAATTTCCAGTACCTGTCACCATTAATAAATTAAATAGGTAACCGCAGTAATCTCCAGTATACTTTAGATATAAGCATTGACTTCATGTTTAAAAATCATCCTAATTTGTGGAATATTACTCCATTACATGGTTAAATCTGAATTAATTTATGGCAATAACGTTTACTGTATACTAATTCTAAGAAATTTAATATGACATCATAAATTTACCCCAATTGTGCATCATAAAATTTTTGCTAATTCCATCATCACTATGCAGACATAATTTATCTATAAGGTTACTGTTAAAGTATAATTTCAGCTACTGGTTACTCATGTAACAAGAAGAAAAATAAGTTAATCACAAACAATTACTTAACTATAATAAATAGTGATTGCAACTTAACTATAATAAACACTGATTAAAATTACACCATTCCAAAACAAATAGACGTAAACAAATTTTCTAACCGTGGTCGTTGCTGAAAATGTACTTGGGAAAAACACTATCCCTCTGAGCGTGAACTGATCTACCAATCCCCCGAGCTAAGATCAATTGCAAAAATGAATCAAAAACGTCTTATGCTTCTAGATAAGGTATTTTATACCTTACTTCCCTATCATATTTTTTCTTAGTAACATCCCACTTTTTAGGGTCTTCCAAGCCACAAGCCTAGGTTTTTTTTCCCTTAAAGCTTGCTTTTCTCCCTTGTAGAGTTATATTCCACCTTTTTCTTAGTGTTTTTCTAAAACTAAGTGATTTAATCAATTTTCTCTCCCATCATATTAAATTTTTCTAATCAAATCTTAAGGATTTTTAGGAGTTATTTAAAAGAAGATTAGTTGATCTCATCCACCAACATTCGTTTCTGGATCCGGGCAATAATCTCATAACTCTAGTGTTTCTTCCCTAAGTAATTTCCAATTTATTTTTTTTTATTAATAAAACTCATTTATTACATCTTCACACTTTATTGTTTATTTTTAAGTGAATCCCACCATGGCTTTCTAGCTGTCACAACTAAAATTAGTTAAATCTAAAGATAGGGCAATATTTACATAGAAAGAGGGGTATTACAACGTCTAACTCTGAATTGCTAGAGGACTTGGTTGGGTGGGTACCAGTCCTTAGACACGCCAAGGGTAGAAAGAAACAATATTTGAACTCAGTTGCACTTCACTCAAAAATGAAGACGTTGGTGGGCATTGAGAGATAAATCGGTCGATAAATACAACATCTTCACCTCCTTAGAAGATGTTAAAAGGAGGTTGAGGAACTTGAATTTCTATGTGGATTTAATTGATGCTTGTCTCATGCATGTGGAGAGCCATGTTCCTTGGGAGTCAAATGAAGGAGACACTAGATACCCTCTTGGTTCAAGTTCTCATGTTCCAGTAAACATGTCCTCATCAGAGAGTGAATAGTTAAATTGGATGGCAGGTGATGGGTTTTGACTTCCTCCTCAAGCACTTGTTTTTTTGTCTCTGGTTGGCCCTTTATTAGCTTTTGTTTCCTAGGATTACGACGACATATCAAAGTTGCGACCATGTATTTTTTTTGCCTTGGTTATGGTCTTTTCTCTAAATTTCAATGCACCTTGTATGGTGTGGATTTTTATGTTACTTGTTCCCTCATAGTGGAGGGGTATGGCGTTGGTGGTCTGTTGTTTCTTAGGCTAACGTTGAGGTTCTCGCTTCAGTGATGGGGTCAGAGTAGTGACGCCCTTGGAGACTTTTCTTTGCAACATTTGGATGGGTGCTCGTGGATGAGCAAAAAGCAACTCAATTACTATCCACTATGGCGTTATGGGCATAACCTCAACCTAAGTTGCAATGTTTTCTTGTTTGGAGGGTTTTAGGCCTTAGAAGGTTGAGAGTTAAGAATTTTTTATGTGTGTAATCAATTTCAGTTGGTTTAAGTGGCATAGGTCAAGATAAGTTTCCTAGAACTCCCTTTGTGCGCATAAGACAATCCATGTATCTCAGTTTTTTTATTAATAAAAAGTTCTTTAATACACAATTTTTTTATTATTATATATAATTAACCATTTGAAATTTACATAGATTTTAATTCTTTAAAAACAATGTTACTTTTATTTGTATCTATCAATATTATTTAATATCTAGTGGTATTATACCCGGATGCGGGTGTCCAAACGGTAGGCAATCAAGACCACAGACTACCACGCGGAAGAGGACAACGGGCAGCTGTGTCTATCCGTGGATGAGCTCAGAGTTTATTAATGCATTCATTGCGAGCTGCCGGGGAATGAAGCCCATTAATCGCAATTCAATGCTGCATCAATTGCAAGGTAGGAGTCGAAATAATATATTGAAGGAGATGGCGAACCCGCCATTATACAACCTGGTTCAGTTTAGGCAGGTTGAGGAGAGGGAGAGGATTCGGTTTAGGCCTGATTCGTGCCAAGTGCCTAGGCTCTTGGCTCCTCTGCATCTGAGTCATAGAGTAGGAGAAGAGGTGCACAGCTTCGCTTGGTTTCAGGTGGTAGATAACAGCCATTTCATTCGTGGAACTGTCTGGTTCCTGCTCCCGAAACCATTCAGGTATCAACTGTCTTCTGTGCAAGTTCTTTTGTTTCATCTTCCAGCGAGAAATAGCATAATTCCCATGGCCCCTCGGTACAGAGGCACCCCTCGTCGGGGTAGGCATCATGGCCAACGAGGTGGCGCTGGTGGAAGAGGAACTCAGAGCCCTCGCAGAGTTTCTCCGCTAGCTCGTGTCTCTCCTGCCTCGAACAGCTCAGAAGATTCGGGGAATTCTCTGAGCAATGCGGTGCAAACGGCCAAGTTTAGATATCGTCGTCGAACCAACAAGCCATTCGTCTCTGCTTTAATCACAGTGATTTTCGAGGAGGAAGATGAGGATAACGCTTCCTCGGAGGATCATTTGACTGAGAACTCTCCTAATTCTTCGCCTGGCAAGGGGAGGAAGGACAGTTCTTACTCCCCATCCTCCCGGAGTAAACTGGTTGATGAGAGTTCCCCTGCTCCAACGGAAGAACAGGACGAAGCGCTAGAGGAAATTGTAAGCATTTTGGACTCAAACGAGCCTGTTCCAGTTCAAGAACAAGAAGCGGGCCTCCAGGAACGGGTGGAGCCCAAATCTATCTCGCCTCAGCCTCAAAGCCAGCCCGAGTTGCCGGATTTTTATTACACCAACACTCTGTACCCTCGGCTGCCGCCTGGCATGAAATTGGAGGACGTCCTGGTCGGTATGGAGATCTCTTGGGAGCCCCTGGACGCATTCAACTTGCCAAGTTCTGAAAATGACAAATAATTTGCAGTCCCCTGCTCTTTTTTGGAGGTATGTCTCTTATATGGTTGATTGTCTGTTCAGTCTCGATGGCGGCCCAGTTTTGATAGCGGCATGGTATAGTTCAATGGGCGCCAACAAGCATAGTCTCATTCACGGGTGTCATAGACGGCATGGTCTCTTTCGGGAGGTCAATTTTTTGGTTGGGGCAGTGTATGCCAGTTCGGTCCTGGAAGCGCCAGTTCAGTTGTTGCCGCCTCCTTCAGCTAGCATCTTTCCTTCTTCCTTGAATTCTCCAGTTCTCAGACAACTTTGTCATGTAATGAATCTTCTGGCTTATATTTATCTGCTTGTGACACAATTTTTTGTAAGAGGCAACAGCCTCAATGGAACTGAGATTTTTTATTATAGTCTGATAGAGAGTTGCAGATCTTAAAGGCACTCTTAGGGGTTGAGACCTCTTGTATATATTTTTCCTTTTTTCTTAATATAAAATAGTTTAGCCTTTGCATAGAAAAAAAAAGAATATCTAGTGGTATTATGGATCTTAGGTTTGAATATGATCCCTCAAGCATGTTATTATTGATGAAATAACATTGTCATTTTCAACCTAAGATTCCATACACTCTTTGACATAAAAATAGTTAATAAATTAATCGAGTAATAATTATTAATGATATTAATATTATTAATTTAAGAAGATTAGTTCAAAACCTCACCAAAATCCCTACAATTTGATTAATCGAAGACTAATATCTCTATGATCACAAGAGCCTTAAATCTTAACAAGATATTATTATTAACCCTAATTAATTATATCATATAATTAATTTTATCATTAATTAAATAATATTATTATAATTAATTTAATTATTATTTATGTAAATTCTTATTAATTAATTAATTTCACACTTCTAAAGAAGGTTTTCACCTAAAGGATTTGATCCTTCAGTGCTCGTGAACCAAATTTAGATGGATTTAGGTTGGTTATTTTCACATACATTACAACATCTCCCATGTTGAGTTGACATTTAAATGTTCACATTGATTTATAAATATTACAACATCTCCTCAATATTAAGTTGTAGATGGACAAAAAAACATAAAAATTAAATAAACTAACTTAGATCCATGTTAACCCCATATTTATCAATCGCCAAGAGGCATCAAATCTCTTGTGGTGCAAACCTTTCCTCAAGTTTTGCACTCAAATGGAGGTTTCTACATACTTGGTTTTCTTACAATTGAAATTACAATGTTGTTGTTTTTTTCTTTTCTTTTTAATTGAGGGAACATGTAAATATTTACAAATAAACATTTACACCATTGCAACATCCCCACCATATTGGATTGTAGTCTACCTCTTGACAAAACAATTATTATTTTATTTT
>APFE031319831.1:0-18213 GCA_000404065.3 Pinus taeda | reverse complement strand
CCTGGACGCTTCAGCATCCAGGATTCCAAGTTTCTGGGGGTCCCAAAGCGTAAGAATCCCCCCCGCCGAGTTGTTTGCTTTAACCTCTAGATACTCATACTTGATTAACCACTTGTTGTGTATCTCCCTGATCTTGTCCATCGAAACACTTTGTTCCTGAATAAAAACCATATATGGTTTTTCTTCTTTTATTCTACTGCTAAGATTTATTTGTTTCCTTTTACTTCCTAGACCCCTAATGCTCCAGGTTATAAGCTTCATTAAGAAAGGTTTATAAAGGAGTAACTGGTAATATCTCTCATCTTACCTGGGTTAATCATGAGTTTCCCACATTTGGTCAGAAACTCATTCTATCTTTTCTTCCTCTTTTCCTACCCGAGTTCTTAGAAGAATGCATCGGTGTATCCTCCATTGTTTTCACCCCTCTATTCTCCTGGCTATTATGGTTTCTTTTGACTCCAGAGCCCTTCGATTGTGATCTCCAGAGGAAGAGCTGTTGAACCCTGTCAAACTCCTCTTTTGGCAGGGAGTCTACCCCTTTGGCTATTCCTTGCTCCATAAACTTTTCTAGATCTAAATTCTCCCTTTCTAGAATCTCTTGTAGTTCATGGTCCTCCGTTCTAGCCTCACTTGGGTGATCTCATGGTCCGTACTAAGCTCCATAATGCTTGGCAGGTCATCCTTTTGTTGGTTGTTCTATGGTATATCCTCCATGTTAGCATCCCCTTGCTTCTCAATGGGGTTATTCTCCGATTCTTGGTTTGTCCTGTTGTTTTCAACTTCTTCTTCTAAGATCTTGAAACTGTTGTGGCTTGGTTTTCCATCCTCATTAATCTTCTTTTGGTACCGCTTTCCTCCTTTCCCTTTGCCCCCAACCTTAGTGAAACCCTCGGGATATTTTTCTATCGTGTTTTTTGTGTTGCTTTCCATTTTGTTTAATGGGCAGTCTCTATATAGGTGCCCGTGTTCATGGCACTTGCGACACCTAAATGGGACATGTTCATAGTCCACCACCTGCACCCATTCTTTGTCATACACTTCTAAAATGATCGCGTCCGGAAGTGCCCTAAATAATTCCATTTCCACACATATCCGAGCGAAGGACGTGTATTTGCCTTTTAGAGTCGCATCTGAGATCTTTATAAAATGCCCTAGCTTGTTTCTGATAGCCTTTAGAGACTCCAACAACCAATAATCTAAAGGAAGGGAGTAAGTCTTATCCATACCAGTACCGATGTGAAAGTTTCTCGTTCTGGGACAAAGTTCATCATCCATGGTCGCATGTAATGGCTTGCAACAATGTAAAAATAGGGTCCTCCCTTGAACACTCTGTCCTTTTCCTCTAAGCTTGTGAATACCATCGTAAAGAAGCCCTTGGACCCAAGGTGAAGGTTTATTTCCCCCTTTGGTTTCCAGTGGTTCCTTATCCATGCTTTCAAAGCCTTCTCCTTCGGCTAAATCCCCATAAATTTGCATATAACCGCGTATTCCGCCATGTGATCTCTGTGCACTTGAAGCCCTGGGTCACTTAAAACGACCCGAGGAATAATGGTCGACTTAGGTTTACAGACCCCTATTGTGATCATAGGAGCAACTTTCTCACTGCTACCCCTTTTCCTCCTCTCCTTACTAGCTTCCTCATGATTCCTTCCTGTCCATGAGGTCTGATATTTTCTGAATTTTCTATGTTAATAGCCTCTGTTGCCACCTCCATTGGTTTCTTGAAGCGATGTGATTTAGCTCCCTTGCTTCTATCCACAGCTACTTGATTGTAGGAGGGAGCATAACTCCCTCCTCTGCGTCCCGCCATGGTGACCATCGACAAAACCCTAACACAAAACCCTAGTTTAGATTCTACAGCCAAAACCTTCGAGAATTCACACATATCTTTAAACTAGTACAACCACATTAATAAATATGTTTGATATACATGGATAAGATTATATCAATCACATGCACAACCACATTAACTTGATATCAAATTTGATGGTTAAATGATGATACAAAAACTTATTGTTAACTTAAAACCTTAATCTAAAAATCTTGTAAATATAAAAGACAATCTTCAAGGGATTGCTTACTCTTGTATCAAATTAAAAGTAATATCATTTAAAATCTTGTAAGAGATGCTAAGTGATGGTTACTAGATTTTTGGTGAAAGGTTGAAGGAAATAATTAACACACTATACCTTGATTATCGCTATATAAGAATGAACCAAGAAACCATTGTATCATTTCTTATTGGCATGAATATATTGTTTCGAAGGCTTTTATAAAAACAAATATTATATATATAGGCTCATTGTCATGATAGAGTGAATATACGTTAATTTCACCCAAGTATGGTAATGAAAAGAAGAACCTGAGTGTACATTATTTACAATATTGGTTGAATCCTTAATATTTATTTGAGGAGGATATATTTATATATAATCGTACTTAACCTCAATTCATTGGATTTGGTCAAAGAAACATTTTCTACCACGTTTTGTCAAGGGGATCACCCTATCAAGTGAATTCCTTACATTAACATGATGTCATCTGTACAGTTTATGGGCAGAAGCCCTACACCATCTCCCAAACAAAATACCTAATCCGATGCACCACTCATAAGGGTACAATTAATATTTCGAAACGCTGAAACCCTGGCAATGGAACAATGGCACTGTGACCAAATAAAAGATCAACCTCGCACAAATATATGGTCACAAAATTAACATAGATTAAATGGAAACACCATAAAATATATGGTCACAAAACCAAAAGAGATTAAATGGAAACTCCATAAAATTAACAAACATAAAATTAATGTAGCTATTGAAACCTAAAATGACACATACTTGAACCTTCATAATGGGAATAAGCGCACTCAAATCAACTAATTAAAACACCTTATCTCGCACCATCAAATATCTAATCCAAGAAATCTTAAATAAAAACTCACTAACGAAATAAATAAGGATTGAGTTAATTATGAGAAACATAAAAAATTATGATATAAAAATGTGGCATGACCATGACCATGGCTGTAGACATTTCATAACCCCCAAGCCATGTTTTATTAGATGAGGGTAGATGTTTCTGGAGGGAAAATGTTTCAAACAAAAATTTCATTAGAAGGACAACTCATGCAGGTTTGAAGAGGGCAAACATTTTAAATATAAAGTTCATATTATTGATAACCCCTAGCCATGCTAGTGAAACCACATTTCGTAATTTTTTTTAATAAATTAAAGCATAAATAGACTTAAGAAATTGAAAAACTATTCACTAACCTTTCATAGTGTCCATTGGATAACGTTAGCAAACTAATACACGTTTGGTGGACCAATGACATCAACAATCATAGATATACACATATTCGTGTTTTGACGTTCTGAGAATGGTGGGCAGAGATTTGTTTGGATTAAGTTCTCATTGGGCAGGGCAAGCAAGTCTTCATATCTCCGAAGCCTATGCATTTCAAACGTTCCTTTTATTTGTTTTTAACGGAATTTTACCCCCCCAAGATAAAATTACCATTTTGGTGTTTCATGAGCACAGAGGACAAGGTTTCGTGAGCACAAAGGCAGAGGCAACATGAGCACAAAGCAGTGTGAGGCAGTTAACTTCTAAATAGGTAAACGTTTAGAGCACGGAAAACGCTTAGAGGAGCCAAGGCATAAAGAGCAAGGAAATTTCAGATTTTGCGGAAACAAATCATTTGGGTCAAGTCAAAATTGCTTCAATAGACAAAACAAGAAAGTGGATTTGGGTAAACACAAAGCAATATGAGGGTATTTTAAGGTGTAAATTTGATCGCCTTAAATGGGGACAAATGAGAAGAAAATCAATCAAGAGAAAGAAAATAAATAAGAGAAACAAAAATAAAGAAGAATCAATCATGTACAGTACCGCATCTACACCTCTTACTTGGTCATCAAATCTATATGTCCAAGAACTGATGAAGGCCAGGACAAGGCTAGAGATTTTGGAAGCTAGAGAACAGGAAAGGGACCGCAAAATTTCAGAGATCATAGTTGCAAACTGATGCCTAATGGAAGATAATAGAATTTTGAAAAAGCAGGTAACAATGTTACAAGAGGCTCTAGAGACAAGAAAACAAGAATGACAAATCATGAAGATAACATGGCAAAGCATGAAAGGATTAATAACAAAAAACAGATATGTGATAATTTCTAAACAAACTCAGTTATATACACAAGTATCTCAACAAACAAACATTTCCAAATAGAAGGCAAAAATGAACAGCAGGAAAGATAGTCCAAAAGAAGTCAAAGCTAGAGCTGAAGACGCTAATGGTTACATAAGGACAGAGGAAAAAGATGCAAGAGCTCATAGAGCACAAGAAATAGAACATAAAGAAAGACATGACAAGAAAACAAACTTTATTATTAGGGGAATAAGAGATTATGGGAAGAATGAAAGTACTCTTAATTTGAAAAGAGACTTTCTGAAAGAGAAACTCCATTGGAAAGGGCAAATTTGCCAAGCAAGAAGGGTTGGGAGGATATGTGAAGAGAGGCCTCGACCCATAAAAGTCACCATGGCAAGCATACAAGACAAACGACAACTTTTGGGCAAAAAGAAACTCTTGAAAGGCTCATAATTCTTCCTCAATGAAGATTTAACCAAAAAACAACAAGATGAGAGAAAGGGATGAAGTGGAGAAAAATAGAACAACAAGAAATGAAGGGAAAAGGGCATGGTTGTACAATGGGAAAGTCGATATTATAGTGTTTGGCCTCCAGGCAAATCAGGGCAGCAAGTTGGCAATAAAGAAAAAATAGAGAATTCAATAATAGAGCAACATGAGCAACATGTACAAATAGGGGTGAAGACTCAAATTTGAGCCTTATGTGCCAAACTGCGTAGCAGCCAAATCCTACCCAGGTATACCTAAGTTTAGTTTGTTGGAATTGTACAGGTTACCCTTGGAGGAGGGGACCTGAGTTAGGGCCTATTGCGGAAGGTAGAGACATAATTTGTCTCACGGAAACTCATGAGCATGATGGTTGAAAAACTCTTGTGTTTGACGGTTATTTGAAGTTGGTAGTTTGGGACAAGGTAGTTGAAAATGGCAAAGGGTATGGGGGAATACTAGTTTTAGTGAAAGAAAAAGAAGGCTGTCACATTCAATTAATTAAAGAAGATGCAAATAAACAATATTTATGGTTGAAAATATCAAAGAATGAGAATCACATACGAATTGCAGCATTCTATTTTTCCCCTAAAGTCTCAAAAACTTACAAAAATAAGGGGCTTGACAACAAGAATCTGTATGCAGCTTTAAAACAAGATATTGTCGTGTACTCTCAGCGGGGAGAAGTTCTTTTAGTGGGATATTTCAATGCTAGAACAATAAATAATTGAGCTAGCATTCTTTGTTACAAAGAGGATAACAATCCGAATTGGCTCACTGAAGAGGAGAATCTCGAACCGGTGAGGTGTTTAGAAGGTGACAAAGTTAGCAATCATTTTGGAGAGGAGTTGCTTACACTGTGTGGGGCTTTCAACTTAATTATTTACAATGGTCTAGATAGATGGAAAAGGTCGGGGAACTTCACTTGCAACACATACAATGGGGAAAGTGTCGTTGACTATGTGATGTGTTCACAAAGCTTAATAGAAAAGATACACGACGTTAGTATTGGAGAGCATATTTGGGACTTAAAATCAAACCATAACTCAATTTATATAAGGTTATCATGGTTAGAAGAAAGGCAACATAGGAGGAAAACCCAATGCTCTCGACAATCACTATCAAGGGGCAAAATTCTTCTAACACAAGAAAATGGCACTATCCTCAAGACAATGTTAAAGAGATTAATTCGGAAGGAGAAAACTGGTTTCAAACACTTCAATAGTCATGAGTTATTCAAAGTGCACTTGAGAAGTGCAAAAGAGCAAAAAATAGGACATCATAATCAAATTGTTTTCCTGTAAATGCTTGCTTTGATGAGGAATGCAAAATGGAAAGGAGAACCTTGAAAAAGGTAAGAAAGGAGAAGATGAATTTAAAGTTATATAAGCAGATACTAAAAAGGAAAAAAGATGAGTTCATGCAAACAAGGAGGGAAGTGTTAATACATTTAAGCAAGAATAATCCAAAACTTTTATGGTAGGAACTGCAACCAAGGAAGAAGCAAATTTAAAATAATATTACAACCAATCAATGGTTTGAATATGTAAGACAACTCTACGAGAAAGAATCTGAGGCGGAGTCCCCCCTAGGATCGACACAAATTCAAAGCTCTTCACATTACAGGAGGTGGAGAATGGAATTAAGAAGCTGAAAACAGGAAAGGCAAAGGACTTGGTTGAACTTCAAGCAGAGTATCTAAAATGGGGAATGAACGCTCTTGCACCGCACATCATGGAAATATTCAACAACATTATTCAACAAGGATTCCCAAGAGACTTGACAACTAGCCTAGCAATACCCCTTTTTAAAAGTGGAGACATTAATAATCCATCCAACTATAGAACAATTATGATCAATCCTTTGTTTGCAAAGCTTTTCGGTAGCATGGTAGAAGACAGAATTAGCAAGTGGGTAGAAATAAAAGAAAAGAGGGCAAGAGGATAAGCAGGTTTTAGGCCGAAACATTCTATAGTGGATCATTACATCACGTTGGGACACATTGTTGAAAAGGTTTGGGAGGATAAAGAAGAAGTATTTTGCTGCTTTGTTGACTTCAAAAAAGCATTTGACACAGTCCCTAGGGATAAGTTGTGGTGTAAAATGGAAGAACTTGAAATTCCTATGCATTATAGAGCCGATGTCCATAGACTTTATCAAGAAGTGAAAGTCAAAATTTGAACCTCAACAGGTATTTCAGAAAGCTTTAGAAGTGACATTGGAGTCATGCAAGGTTGCCCTCTATCCCCCACTCTTTTTGGCCTATATATTGATAAATTGGAAGAGTGGCTAAATCTGCAAGGTGGAGATGGTGTTCGGTTGGGGGAGAAAGCTTCTTTTATATGCTGATGATATTGTATTGATTTCTAAATCGGCCTATGGATTGCAAATGCACTTATATGCCCTTAAGCATTTTTGTAGAGTAGTGGGGATGCAAGTTAATACTAGCAAGACCAAAATAATGATTTTTTTTCTAATAAAAGGAAGCAAAGCCATCATCCTTTCTTCTTTGAAGACAACATTCTTGAAGAAGTAAATGAGTACAAGTACCTTGAGATTGATTTCAACAACAAACTCAATTGGGAGGACTGCAGAAAGAAGAGAATTTTAGGAGGGTGGAAAGCATTATATGCTTTTCAAAACAGATGTAGAGAGGCAGAGTTATGGGATTGGAAAATGATTAAAGTGCTTTTTGGACTCCTAGTTTGTCCAGTGATGCTATATGGGTGTGAATTATGGGCTAGCAGCATTCTCGTCTCAAAATGGAAACAAATTGAGAAAATCCAAAAACACTTGATCATGAGCAAGTTCAAAATAAAACATTTGGTACCTTATGAGATAATGTTGAGTGAAAAAGGAGCAACTTCCATTGAAGCAATTGCTATGGTGCGGTTCATAAGATACCTAAAAAGAATTGAACAAATGAGGGTAGGTAGATGGCCTAATGTTATATTCAATGAAGGCATCAGAAGGCATCAACGAAAGAAAGAAAACATGGATGAAACAAAACTACACATGGATGCGAAAATGGAATATCTACCTCAATGCCTGTCCCACAAATAACAAGGAGCTAAAGGATTTTGTTATGGAGAAGTTCGTAAAAAGGTATGGGGAAAGGAATTGGGTATAAAGAAGAAATATTACATTGAGGAATTAAACCCTATGTGTGATTTACAACAAAAAGAGTTCATTGGAGCTAGCATTTCGTGGAGGGCAAAGGTTCTTATTGCTCAATTAAGGACCAACTCACATCAACTTCGGTGTGAAACAGGATGGTGGAAAAAGCCTAAAGAAGCTTGGGAAGAAAGGGTGTGTACATTTTGCACATCTGGGGCAGTGGAATCAGAAAAACATTTCATTTTGAAATGTGATGCATACAAAGACATCAGGAAAAGTTATGAGAACATGTTAGCATCAATTTCTTGGCATTGTCTTTTTAGCGAGGGGATTGTTGGAAGGTTGGGTCAACTCATCATCAATTTGAATCGGAAAAGAACTGAATTGAAAAGAGCGAAAAACAGGGAACTAATGCTCCCATAGACTATTTTTAGTCTCGTGGACCTTAAAATATCATTTCATTTCATTTTATTTTACATTTAAAATATATTTAAAATAACTAAAAATGTTTTTAAATTGTTACCATAAATGCTATTCTAGAACTTAATCTTCTCCGTATTTCATATAGTCCGAATGAAGGCTTCGAGGATCTTCAACATTCATTGTTTATGCCCCATGGAGTCGCTTAACAGATTGCTTATACTCATATGGGACCGTGAATGTTTAGGTGTGGACCGATTCATATGGGACTGTGAATGTTTAGGTGTGGACCTAGTTTTTGATTTCTCGATGTAAATTTTAATATCACTGTGCTTAAAATTTGTAAATTTACAATGATTAGAAAATAAGGTTTTTATTTTTTTTGGCCAATAAATAAATGAAATATATATATATATTTATAATATATATATATATATATATATAATTATATAATATTATATATATATATATATTATATATATATATAAGAGATAAGATAAGATAATTATATTTATGTTCAATTAATGACCACAAAGCAGGTCAAAAGGCACTGTTGATGTATATACAAAGTGGGAGAACCAAATGGTCTCCGATAAAAGATACAATGCATGAAGTAAATCAACATCTAGCCCTAGCGGAGAATACCTAGGAGCTAATAGGTCTGAGGATCAAACCCATCTCCCCTAACATCAGACGCTGAGTGAATAACACTGAGAAAACTCAACAAAGTCTGTTGGCCCGATGAAGAGCCGATGACAGTACAAACTGTCCACTAAATTGTTTCCTGGGGGGGTTCACACACTGCTGAATGTTGGAGGACCTAGTCCATCTCCTAGGAACGAATCTGAGACGGAACTGCTACTGAGATCTCGCGTGATAGGGTGAGGTCCCACAAATCCTCACTGGTTTGGAGTCTGGATATGTATTGATATCAATTGATCTCTTTGTGCCCCTGTCTGAAGGTAGTACCCTGAAAATGTCGTGATCCTCTATGTGGGGTCTGGTCTGATGAGAGGCTGAAGAATATGCGCTCGGAACCTAAGAGCCTCCTGCATATATAGGGCCAAACATCTATGATCGAGATACTTGAAAAAGTCGGTGAGGGTTCAAGAATCTCTGAACAAGCAATGAAACCTTCCTATGAACTCGTAGTAGACAAGGCATCCAAGAATGAAGTGCACCTCGGTCTCCACTTCCTGTAAATGACATACTTGGCAGAGTCTGTCCGGTCTATCCACATGATGGTTCGTCTTTACTCGAAGTCTATGAGAACCTACTTTGAACGAGCCTAGAGGAATGTAAAGAGAGCATGCATCTAGTGGTGAAACATATACTGGGGTCGAAAAATGAGCTCGTCTCACAACTCCAAGAAGTGTTCAACGTAGAAGGCCATTTTTGGGCGCAACCCTCTTGGAGGATTGACCCAGGTGACTAGGATGAATTGCCTGTAGATGTCCTCCTTGATGATCTTGTTTAGCTCCTGTCCAATAGTTAAAAGGTGACAAGGAGCATCTAAGGAATATTGGAAATGAGGGAGATGATCCAACTGACTCTAAGAGATTTGAAACTCCTGTAAACCAACATTTGGCTTGGCCTGAGGGAGTAGAATGGGCAATAGTCTTAGAAGAGCAATATGCCAAGTTAGGATATCGGTCCCTACTCTTTATCGAGTCTCCCAAGCCCTGGACATGATGCAAGAATGAAACCAATCCGAAGACCATCTCACGCTGAAAGGGTTGAGCTCCAAACTCTGCAAGGATGATGTGCTGCGGCACTATCAGTTTGCACCTAATGATGTGGCGGAGAAGAAGAATCTGGACTCTCTCAGCTGAAGCCCAGTCAGACTCAAGTAAAGACAGTCCCCAAATCTCTGAGCCATATACAACAATGGGACGGATCAAGGTGTCCATGAGGCTCATCTTGGACGAGATGTCCTGGAAGTGATGTCGAAAGCACTGTCTCTCGAGAAGGGCTAAGGATCCATATCCTTTGTTGATCCGAGGTTCAAGCGCTGGTCACAAATTGAAACGGGGACTTGAGAATTGCACCCCCAAGTAAGTATACGTGCCAGTTATCTCAACCTCCTCCCTTCTGAATAGAAAGTGAAGGTTTGAGGTTTTCTTCACCCCATTGAAGATCATAACCTTGGTTTTACCCAAGTTGACTGTCAAGAATCGATGATCACAAAACATAACTAAGGCATCGAGCTGCCTCTATAATCTTTTTGGAGATGAGAAAAGAATGACCACGTCATCAACAAAGTAAAATACATATCAAAAACTAGTAAAGAAAGCAACCATCACTGCCCTAAACATGCTCGTATATCCCAAATAAAATAAGGGAGAGTGAACAACCTCCTTAACTCCAATAGTGTTTCGAATAAAATCAAACATAGCTGCGTGAAAACGACCCAGAACGGACTCAGATAGCGTGACTCTTAACTTTTTTTGTCAAACCTAAACTAATTCATAGTCAACCCATTACTAATGCGTTATAACAAATACCAAAACAGAAATTTTAGTGCAGCAAAACTGCAACGGGTACACAGCTTGAAATGTGAGAATGGCGAAAACCCTAACGCTAACACAAGCCATATCAGTCGCAGGCGTTTTCTCTGCTGTTTCATTCTGGTATACATGCGATCGTGGAACCCGTACAATGTCTTTCGTTTTTTTCATTATTTTGGATATTCACACATTATTTCGTTCAATATTTGTAGAGTTTGCATATGGTAGTGAACCTTGCCAGTTAATGTCAATACCCTGAAATTTGCAGGTATGGGTTCATGTTCGGAAGGGAATCTGCAAGGAAGGAGCTCGGAAGCAAAATTGAGGAGCTCAGAAATGTCGCGGAGGACCGCCAGAATCCATGAATCAATTAATCAATAACGTAGGCCAGGATTTGTATTTTCACTTTCAAAAATCGCTGCGAAGAAGTTGAAGTTGTTTTCAGTATTTATTCGTATTTATAATGTTTCGTTATGGAAGCGTTTATTGTGGAACAAAAGATTATTATGGTGGCAAGTCGCTTGAGTAGTAGAGGGCAGAAACCCATGCAGTTCATAAACCAAAATGGCAGCACATATTATCCTTCTAAACCCTAAAAACTCCAGAACAAAATTATCGTTCTAAACCATGAAATCCGAACATACTTATTCCCCCAAACCCCAAAAATTCCAGCACGGGCTTATCCTTCTCCCAAAGTGTTTTGACCTCGTATCTGCATATGTCAAACCCATAAACACTATTGTGCGGCTTCTGCTGCGGAGTGCGCTTCTGTGGATTGAATGTGGTTTTCAAATTGATATATGGGTTCAGGAGCTGCGATAGATTCAACGTACCCGACCTCCTATATGGTCATGTCCATTGGATGGGGTGCTTAAAGGAACATCAATTACATGACTGATACTAAGGCGGAATCAATTCAATCAGAGAGAATCAACTTAACTACAACCAAATAAATCGAAGTGCAATGCGCATCACGTGCACATAGACATACAAACAACCCTTCCATGCATTCCAGAAAAATCCCTATGCATACCAATCTGCCAAATTGCTCATTGCTACCAAAGAACTTATAACATAAATACATAACCCAGTGAGCACAACAACAACACGGATGATACTCATCTTGTATCAATTCACCACCAATTTCCTACAAGTGCAAGCGTTTCCACCCAACATTAGGCACTCTTTCATAGAGGCCAATCCCTTGTTGGGGTTACACTGCTAGATGGGAGAATTTCTATGGGCTGGCTCAAATCTCTCTCACTCAACTCAACCTAGAAATCTTAGACAGGGAATTAAAACTATGGTTTTCCTAGGCACAACAACCCCCTTTTAACTAGTCACACTCTCGAGTCTTCCTTCTCAATATGCACAATACAAAGAAAAGAATCCCTTTCTTTGCCACATTGTCCCTTGGGCAATCCCCTTTCCCTTGTGTTATGGCGAATTCTCACACTTCTTGAGATAAAGTCCAAAAGCTCAAGTGCAAGACCTTGTGTTCTTAGGAGGGGGCCACTTTCACCCCCATCAACCCTCTTCCTTTTGTTAGTTGCCTCTCCTTCAACTCAAGGAGGGTTCTCCCTTGTAGATCATTGGGTTCTAAATTTCTAATGGCCTAGCCAAACCAAGTTAAGAGGCCCCTAAAGCTTCTACTTGCATTACTACTAGTTAAAGGATTGAACTTTAAGGTGGAAGATGGGATTGCTAGGGTTCTTCAAGGTAAATTCCAAATTCGAGTTCAAAGAGAAGATCCCCAAACACACAAAATCTGGAGGCCATATATTGTGCAATATATTCATCAGATTGGATGTCCGAGTTTAGTTGAAGCTTGTGAAGTTGATAAAAAATTTGAAGCTGATCCAAAAATCCTAATAAGTCTAAGGCTCCAAGGTTTCATGAGGTATCAAGATATTTTGGAAGTACTACAATCTCTGAATTCTAGTCTTGCAGTGAATATTGATTGGATGTCCGAGTTTAGTTGAAGCTTGTGAAGTTGATAAAAAATTTGAAGCTGATCCAAAAATCCTAATAAGTCTAAGGCTCCAAGGTTTCATGAGGTATCAAGATATTTTGGAAGTACTACAATCTCTGAATTCTAGTCTTGCAGTGAATATGCACATGATTTGTGTAACTCGTTTTGGCATTAAGGGCATCTTTGTTACTTCATGATCTTTTGGAAAAGGTTAAGTTGAAGATGCTTTGTATGTGCGAGTATTGGCCTGAGATATGGTGCCATTACTTATATGGCAAAGTTTGTAGAAATATGGTAAGGGTATTCATAAGTTTACAATAAAGATGAAGCATCAAGGTTGGATACCAAAGTTTTCTTGGAAAGGCCAAGTCATTTTCGGAAATGGAGTTTGTAAAGGATATTTTGTTGCTATTGCTACAATGATGGTTTGTAAAATCTGTTGGTGGAAGAAGAACTCAACAACAAAAGTTATGAAGTAGTCCCATAGTGAACAACTAAGAGAAGCCTCTGCATAAGGATTGAAGGATAGTCTTATTGAATCAAGGTATGAAACCATTAGGGCTTATTATGGTTGAAGATTTTCAAGCCCATAATCTATCTAGCTTTCTTGATAACAGAGAACGCTAAGAGTCTACTCTTTTTGATCATGGTTTAGACTACCATATTCCTTGTCATCTTACTTTTATAAAGTAGTCTTTATTGAAGATCTTGTTGGTAATCACAAGGGTGTTTTAGAGGAACCTAGGAGATTTATAAATATGGCTTGACCCATAGTGCTAGAGGTAGAATATAAGTCCTACATAAGCTATAATGGACCATTAATATTGATACATTTGCTTGGATTGATATCAAGATGGAACATCCTTGATTGTTTGATGACATGATGGATTTTGTCATGTTGAGCCATGGGGACTCTATGGTTTTGGACATTTGGATATGAAAAGAAAAATTGTAAATGACAAATTCTGTTGGGCTTACAAAAAGGTGTAAATAAAAATTGTAAATCTAGGGTTTGTAAACCCTAGAATACTTAAAGTATTGGATGTGAAAGCCCTAGGGTTTGTGGATTTAGAGCTAGAACTAGATCAATGGTTCCGCTAAATGGAGAAACCCTAGTTCATGCAAGGAAAGCAAGATGTTGATGAATGAGAACGATGAGTTTGTAGAAGGAAGTAAATGATTTGTACAAGAAGGCAATAATCCTGAGGGAGCTGATAACCTCCTTCAATCCTCAAAAGATAAGTACTCTATGTCTCTCTTCCTTGGTTATTATTGTTTTGCTATTATTTAACCTCTTGCCTTTGTTTCTTTTGTTGGGTTTTAATCATTCTTCCATCATCTCCTAGTGAGCATTGTAGTTACATTATGAAGGATGCCAAGGCTTTGGCAACAAATGGAAGTATTGGATGAACGAAGTGAAGTATGTGGCAAGAGGACTCTTCCAGGAGTGATTTGTGTTCAAAAGGAAGGATTTGTATCGATATCTAGAAGGGCTCCTATTTCAGAGGGAGCAGGCAAGCCAACAAGTTTGAAGGAGCTCATTGTACCAAGATTTCTGGAAAGTCACTTCAAGATAGATTCACAAGATCAAGCATTTGTTGGTAGCATAGAAAAGTGCAAAGCAAAGATTCTTCTAGGAAGAGGGAGAGGACGTTGAGAAGATATTTGCTCCAATTGCAATTTGGCAAGTTGTGAAGCAATGAAGCTTTAGGATTGTTTGATCATGTACAATCATGATGATAAATTATCATGGTATAAAAGGAGCAGTGAGGATCCTATGTATTTCTATGGTTGAGCTGTTTGTTGACATTCTCATTGCCCCTGGATGAAGTGGGACAAGCTTGGAGTAGTTGAGAATACTTCCCTCTGTTAGAGGGAGTGTTGATGTTGTAGCATCAAGGGGCAAAGGTTCTTCCTCGGTCAAGGGTAGTGACAGGGAGCCATGTAATATGACTAGGGAGATTAGCTCAGTGATGAAGGCCCTGAGTTCTCCCCCGGTCAGGGGTTACCTGACCATATTGCCAAGGATTACTTGGCTAATGGGTTGAGTGAGTGCCTCATAGCATCGTGCAAGTATTTTTACCATTCAATGACATGTGGGAATGGTAAATGGGCCTAGGGTTTCACCATGGATCAGGGGGTACCTGACATGACTCTAAGTAACGACTTGGTAGATTGGTGATCCAAGGACTAGTTTTGTGTCAGGGGGTACTTGACTAGCCAAAGAGTATTTGGCTTGTGGATTACTAGATACCTTGCTTGATGTTGATGCAGGGATGCTTTCCACATGGTTCTTGTGTAAAACATGAGGTGGATGGATTCATCAACATAACTGAGCTCAATCAATGTTTTGGGATATAGAATTTTTTAATTCAACAAGAGAACATTTGGAAAAGTCATTATGAATACCTCCCTAGCTAAGAGGGAGTGTTGAATTTTGTAGCTATGGTCGGTCTTCGTAATACACAAGAAATGATAAATATATATGGATTCCAAGTCAACTTCAAAAGAAGAAAAAATTGAATGTTTAAATTTAAAATTTTTGCCTCCAAATATAAGACCAACCTCAAGTCGGCCCTAGTGAAGGGACACACCAATTCAGAGCTTTCAACATCTATATATTGGCATTCTTCCTCTCCATTTGGACATCAATTCAGATCACTTCTGTTCACATGTGGGAGACTAAAGAGGACGAATCTGAGGCAGAATAGAAGGACAAATCTGAGGCAAATTAAGAGGATGAATTTGAGGCATGAAGGAGGATGATTTCTGAGTCAAAATAAGAGGATGAATCTGAGGCATGAAGGAGGACGATTTCTGAGGCAGCAGACTGAAATTTCAGGAGGTTGAATGTCTCTGTTTGACCAAGTTTGACCTAGGTTTGGTTATTAGGCAGTTTGACTTTGTTTTTGACTTGGAAATCCAATTTTATCTCTTGTTGAAATGGAAAATTTCTCTAAGAAAAAGTTGCTTGGATTTTCCTTGATTAGGGTTTTTCCATGATAAATTTTGTGTCTCATGTTTGGCTGTATCTTTATGATCCTACTGCCTTTATTGTTTTATTGTTGACAATTTTCTATGTATAATTGCTTAATGATGAATGTGACATAAGATAAATTAAATTAATGAAGAAATCATTGGAAGTAATTATCAGTCTAGAAAATCTTGAAAAATTACCATTTTAGAGTCCATAACCTCCCACGGCGTATGTCTTCCATCATCTTTAGTTATCAACAACCCCTTTAAAAGACCTTGTGTATAAATGCCAACACAAGGAATCTTCCCACCAAGCTGATGTTGTGCCATTGTAATTTCAATTGGAATGCTCTTATGCTGAAGCTCTATCTCATGACTGTGGTTAAATTGTAAAAGCAATTTGAAAGAGTTGACTCCTTCTTCCTCATACCAAATCACCTCCCCACTATGTAAATGTGGATTCATGATACTGCAAGCCTTGTTTATGTACTCCTGAAGAGGGCTATAGAGTAGGCTTTTTTTGCTGCCTCATTAGAAACTCTAATTGTTTCCCAACACGGGTAAGATTGGTAGCTGCCCTAGTGCACCTTACTCCAAGGAACGTAAACTCATTGTCGTGTTGTATATGGTGTCCTCGAGCATCTTGGTTCTTTCCTTCATTTCTGGAAGGCCTTCTTTAAGATGTTTAATGTCTTCTTGAGTATGTTCCTGGTGACTGTCATTCGAAAGGCTTATAGTCCTATAGAAGAGATTTTTCCTCCTCATGAGTTGTGGGTCTGTGGCTGCCATACAAGGTTAAATTTCCACACAAGGCTCATCCATTTGCTCTGGTTTGAACCTTACTAACTTCTCATCAAGCAAGTAAAGGTTTAGCTTCTATTCATGTTGTTTTACAACATCTTGTACCAAGTTATAAGCAATTGTAGAAGTGACCTACTTTGTTTCTGTACAACCAATAATAAATATATGATGGGCTGGAAAATAACATCACTTTCATCTGACTCATCAATAATTGTATGCATGATGATTCTCATGTGATCATGAATGGATTTGCCATGGTCTTTACTGATAGCAGAGGAAATAATGAAACAACTGTAAAACAAGATCATGATAACCGTAGTCAAGCATACTAACACATGACCTTACCTTTGCCATTAATTTTAGAATCTTGGACCTCTTGCCAAAAGATGGGTTGCCCATTTGATCTAGCCCCTAGAAGCTTCCCACAATCAGTTGCAATATTTTCTGCATTATATCCTCCTTATAAGGGATTTAAGGTGTTGTAACCCTTAAAACTTCAATCAGAAATGGAATTGATGGTCTTGATGGTGGATTTCCATCATTTTCAAGTTGTCAAGATCTCCAAGATTTCTTGTCAGGCATGATTTATGGAGAAGGTGATTTGTTTAAGTCGTCATGCTACAACTGGCTATCAAGTTTCACATGTCAGAGCCCACTTGTTGAGTACGATTTTTGTGTGACAAATTTTATTGGAAATCTTTGAGATGAATAGCAATAAGGGTTCTTTGAAATACCATTGCAAAAATTTAACATATGGGTGAGGATCAAGCCAATCTTCAAAAGTGCCTAGAAAAGAGCTCTGATCTGCTTCATAATTAACACAGGGCTAAGCTCGGCTTGTGGTGGATAAGTCTCAAGGCATTATGCTTCAATAATTATTTGAAAGGGAGCATTTCTAATTGATCCACTAAGGAAGTTTCTCCAAGCCCAGAGGGAGCTAAGGAGAAAGGCTCCTTCATATCAAGGCATTCCTAGACATGATACTAGTCAACAAAGAGGTCTATGGATCATTCCATGTTTGATTGATAACATCATCTCATCACATATATAGAAGCATGGGACTACATGGTACATTTTTTGTCCTATTATTCTTTGGATTGATTCAAAGACCTTATTTTGCCTTAAGAAACCTGACAGGTATGTGTTGAATAAAAGTTCTTTTGGCATGCTGTTATCCAAGTACTCGTGCACTATAGGAAAATGCTGCAAGGTCACTACCTCCCATCCAATGAAGATACATCCACTGAACAATAGCTTGCAAGTTGTATTTCAAGAGGGATACTTTCTTTGGAGATACTGCCGAATATGTGTTGTTTTTGAAGGTGCCTAGATGTAAGTTTCTAGAATACTAATACCATATATTGTACTGTTGTGAAAATATCTTGTATGCATGAGTAAGGGTTTTTGTCAAGAATTCAAGAGATGTCTTGCATTGTGCTAATCATGATTATATTGGTTGAGATCAGTGTTGTGAAAATCGCGATTTTTTCCCTTTGGCGATTAAATCGCGCTTTTTAAGGGAAAAATCGTGGTAAATTTTTTTTTTCCCGATTTTTTGAAAAAATCGCGATTTTTTGCCAAAAAAGCGGCAGGGCACGGGGCAGCGGGTTTTATATGAAAAAATTCGATTTTTTTTTGCCCATTTGGACAGCGCGCGGGTTAGGAAGAGCTCTGAGCTGGGAGAGAGGGTTTGGAGGGCAATTTCGCTGATTCAAAGGGTCTACGCTCACCATTTCGAGAGGAGATCGCCATTTTCACCGTAGAAACGGTATGTAGGT
>APFE031319820.1:0-10850 GCA_000404065.3 Pinus taeda | reverse complement strand
ATGTTATTGTAAAGTACATTAATTTTATTTTTTGTGGGATTTTTAGTGAATACTTTTAGTTATATTTAGTTTTTGGGTAATATCTTTATATTTTTGTATTAGAAATTGAGAGATAAGCCCTTATATTTTATTCCATAGGCCCATTTTGAAATTAGTATTAATTTTTATTTAATTTTTAAAATTTGATGTTCGTAAATTATAATAAAATTATTTCTATTTTTAATATTTGATTTATAATATGATATTATAGATTAGAATAGTCTAATCAAATTTTTTTGAGAATATTTTAAGCTAAAATTGCTCATTTTATATACTGAAAAACTTGAAATAATGTTTTTCCGTTTAAAAGCAATAACAAACAAAATTGAAAATCCAGATATTGACAAACTTGAAATAATGCTTTTCCATTTAAAAACAATGAAAAAACAAAATTGAAAACACATAAAGGGGCGGATTTCAAAAATATCATTTAAAAGCAAACTTGAATTGATATGACAGCTCAACTTTTAAATGGTAATTAAAAGATCGGTTGAGGGAGGAATGGTAATTACAAGATGGTTTTAAGATTTTAATATGATTCCCTGACGGTCGATAAAAGCTTGACACGTTTCAGGAATGAGTTGAGTGAATGAATCATGACAGAATCGGCAATTGAGAGGAGGTTCTGCACAGGAGGAGTAAATTCAAAGGTTGTTTTCCACATTCAGAAACCCAGAGGGAATGGAAGCAGGACATCGAGTTGATTACTCATGTACATGGTAATTTTCGGAATAACCTCACAAATTCAGTTTCTATGTTCTTTCAGCAGGTTAGGCAGGGAAAGGCAGGCGATGGAGTAATTTGATGTTCCTTTAATTTGGTTAAGCATGCATGTTAGCTCTTTCTTTCTCTCTCAAGCACTGTTATAGTAAATTTGTTTGTCTTATGGAGTAATTTTCGAAATAACCTCACAAATTCAGTTTCTATGTTCTTTCAACAGGTTAGGCAGGGAAAGGCAGGCGATGGAGTAATTTGATGTTCCTTTAATTTGGTTAAGCATGCATGTTAGCTCTTTCTTTCTCTCTCAAGCACTGTTATAGTAAATTTGTTTGTCTTATGGAGTAATTTTCGAAATAACCTCACAAATTCAGTTTCTATGTTCTTTCAACAGGTTAGGCAGGGAAAGGCAGGCGATGGAGTAATTTGATGTTCCTTTAATTTGGTTAAGCATGCATGTTAGCTCTTTCTTTCTCTCTCAAGCACTGTTATAGTAAATTTGTTTGTCTTATGGAGCGCTCCATAAATGTACTGTACCCTGTGCTGTTGTGTAGTTGTCTGTTTGTTTACAGTGTGTGTTGTGTAGTTGTACGTATTATGTATGAGCAAATTGTGTTATGTGTCTACCGATTTGTGTTAATTGAGAGAGAAAGTAATGGCTAAAGGAAAATATGATCAACAAATAAAATGTTTCCAAGTGAAAGTTTTCAAGTGAGTTGATATTCATGTTGATATTTTCTTCAATTATTTTTAAATTTCAAGTGAGTTGATATTCTTGTTGATATTTTCTTCAATTATTTTTAAATTTATTCATGGCCTTTTTTCTGTTCTTTTTGTGATGAGCTGGGATTTTATATACAGGAGTTAGAGCAACTCTTCCAGCATTTTTGTAGCAGTGGATGAGGAGTTTCCAGCTCTTTTGGAACTGAGAGTTTCCATAGTTTCAACTGCAAACTAAAGAATACTAAAGGTTAGTATTCTTTGTTGATGGCCCTGTTTTTCTTATCCTCAAGGCAAAAGATCTGTAGAGGTTTAGTCATTTATTGTAGAAAAACATATATCCTATATAAATAGCATGACTTATTTATTTTCTAGGGTTTAAACCATTCAAACTTAAATGAACTTAGTCTAAATTCAAAATTTAACAGATAGAGATGCCACCACCTACCCAGTGACGGGATCCATATCATCGATAGGGAATATAACATTAGCATACAATCCTCTCCATGCCCTGACTGTTCGTCCTTCACATAGTTACAGATAGCCCTAGCCCCTGGTCCTTCACACAGTTACAGAGAGCTAGATACTGATGCAGTGATGCTTATTATTGCTGGTCTCTTTAAAGAGACGGATGCTCAATATCGATGAGTAATTCCAGTCCCGGAGTTACCGATTCCAGAGCCTTAGGTCATTTCTTGAATCTGAAATGAAGGCTGAAGAACTAGAACCAAGAATTTGAATTCCAAACGTTTTTTAAATTCAAATATCCATTTATTTTGTGTTGGGTTTTACAGTATTTTACGCACTTATGATCTATAACATGCTTTTTAAGATTGAACCTGAAGGGTGACCTCTTTTCTGTTTTCTTGAAAAAGTTTCCCTAAAATCTGTGTCCTTGTATATCTGATTCGTTATATGTCTACTATCTACACTACACTAAGTGTTTGTTAGCCGATCTGGCCCTACTCGGCACCGGGGTTTAGTTTCATTTCTTGGATAGTAGCCTGTGGCGTTATATCTGGGAACTTTGGACCCTGTGCGAACTAGAGGAGTAATGGTATAATAATATTCTTTGGCCTTAGTGGGCTTTCCATGAATCTTTAACTCTATTTAGATTTCTAGTATTGTATTATGAATGAAAAGAAAAAGCTAATATACGTTTGTGCTACTATTATAATGATCACTCACTTAAGTTTGTAAAGGGGATTTTGGTACACCTGTGCGAGTAGACCTTGGGATTCTTTATCCACTTAAGAATGTTGCCTGACTTATTTATTTCAATTGCCAGAGGTTAGATCCAATCATGACTTTTACATATTTAAAAGATCAAAATTACTTTCAGTGATTAACTCGTCTATCTATTTAATTTGACCTGGGATGGTGAACCATCACGACTGACATTAGTTCAACAATTTTCTTAAGAAGTATATTATGCGAGGTAGATTTAGTCACTAATTACGCTGCATATATAGAGGCACTGCCAAAAACCTGACAGTATCCATCACGACTGACATTGACATTAGTTCAACAATTTTCTTAAGAAGTATATTATGCGAGGTAGATTTAGTCACTAAATAGAGGCACTGCCAAAAACCTGACAGTATATTATGTCGGGAAGATTCAGTCCCTGATTACCCTACATACACTGAGGCATTGCCAAAAACCTTACCGGGCAAGACCTTATAGATCCAGATCTAGACTCAACCCTTTCTATTAATTCCGCAATTAGAAAGTTAATTCTAGTCAATTCTATGTTGTTGGACCCTTAGTTCTTAAAGATTAATACTTACTTAAACAGAATTATCCTTAGATGTACAAATCAGACAAACAACATGGACTGCAAATCTTGGTAAGATTAATGACACCATCTTCTCTTGGTAAGTATATTTTGGGAAAAATTTGGCTTGGTATGAAGGAATAAGCTAACTCATCTTGTTTGTTGCATTTATCTATTTTCCCATCCTTCATATTTACTCTCCTCTCCAAATATCTTTTATATTTTTATCTTTTTTCCCTTTTCAATTTATTATTTTTCTTTGGTTTTGCTCACAAATTCACTTGTTTATATCTTTGTCTATTTTCATATGTAGAGCATATCATTGTTTTGCATGTTTTTTTCTTTCTTTCTTTCAAATTTGACAGAATCCCTTTTTTGCAACCTTTTGTATGTCTGTTGGGTTGTTGGGTTGAGATCTGGTATCTTTTCAGTCTATTTCACTAGTTGGGTGGTTCATTAAATATATAGAATCCATATAGTAAAAATACAATGTCCTCTTAATTGCTGATTTACAATAAAGATCTAGTAATATTATGCAATCGAATCCAAAGTTTTCTTATTTATCTGTCTATATTATAGATCAGTATGTTACAATAGTACAAAACAACAACATATGTTAAGAATAAAGGTCCAACAACATAGAATTGACTACGCTCCCTCTACACATCTCCAACCCTACACATTTGCCTCCCCTTAAATTTACATTTCCCCTTTATTATATATTTTGGACATTTAATTGTCTAAGTGTCTCACTCTAGGGTTTTGATGCAAGTTTTAGTGAGATATTACATGGGTCTACCAGCTGTTTCCTGCTCAAATCTCAATTCTCTAGTCCTTCACTAAAGTAGAGCGAAAGGCTATAGACAATAGGAGGACAAGTGTTATTTATGAAAATGCATTGATTTAAAAAACATTTAAAACTTTCTGATTAATAAATAATAGAAATTTATATATACTTATAAATTTATTGAAACACGAGTCAATACAGATATAAGATATATTCATTATTCATACTCATATAGCATGGGCAATCCTTCTTCAATAATTTTCAAATTCAACTAGCTAGTAGATATCAAAGAGAGTTTCCTTAGATAACTAAAGTTATTAATCAATATTTATAACTTAATGTTGGTTAATTAAATATTGTGAATATTTAGACTACATTAAACATTGGGGACAAATATTAATGGGTATGATGACCAATTTTAAAAGGTAATCTAAATTCTTCAATAATTTTCAAATTCAACTAGCTAGTAGATATCAAAGATAACCTCTTTAGATAACTAAAGTTATTAATCAATATTTCTAACTTAATGTTAGTTAATTCCCGGATGCGGGTGTTAGTTAAGAGGGAAAGGACAGTGGCGGGATTCCCACTGGGCAAGTGGCAGCCTAGTCCCGCCAACTGTCCTCAGCAGTTAAAGCCTGCATTCATTCCACCGCGGGCGAGGCATATAGCCGAGGTTCATTTGCAAGGTTGTAATAATTTCACAGTCCATTCCGTCGTCCACAGCAGCTGCTCTCGCTCGCTTGCTCTTCCGTCGGCCTTCGGGTTGCAGGTCATCCGCATTGGTTCGCACATGGACGAAGGAGGTGTCGCACAGTATAATTACTGCGAGCAGGCGCTGGTAATTTACCTTCTCATTCAAGCTCTGCATGTTGTTTTTCTTTGGTTTCTTTGTTGGGAAGTCTTGCTGTTGATTTCTGGGGTCTGGAGGCGTGCTTAGAGGTTCAGACCTCGACCGTCGTCTCTGACGGCCTTGGTCTCATCCTCTGTAAGTCTTCTCCACCGTGTTAGTCATCTTCGCGCTCTTCGGAGCTGGTCTGGGCGATTTGGGGCGTTCCATCTGGTCAATTTCATGTTTATGAGTGATTTGGGGCGTTCCATCACGGCTAAATTTCTACCGATTTCTGAGCCTCTGCCAATTTCCAAACCTTCGAGCTTCAATTCCAGGTCCCCCGAGCCCTCTCTATGCAACCATTTTTCTCTGTCTTAATACCGCTCCAGCCTTACTGTGTCCTGTATGCTCCAGCTCCCCTGTGTAACTTCCAATCCAGCTTCTTTAAGCCATTTCTGCTTCAGCTCCTTGGTAATATGCCGCGCAAACGGCTTCGCCCCCCTAGCCGCAGAGGAGGGTCTAGGGGCGGCGCTAGAGGTAGATCCATCCCTCGGCGTTCCCCGCACCCCTCAGATTCATCTTCAGATGAATCGATTCAAGGGTCGCAGGGCGAGGCCATGGACGAAGCAGGGGGCGTGCGCGTGTTGATGTTTGTGGGCATAGCTACCGTCCCTCTACCCAGTTCAGTTTCCCCTGCTTATTGGACAATGCCACATACTATGTCTCGGTGCGCATTGATAAATGCGGACATGCAGCTCCAGCCGAACGCCCTGCGGAACGAAGGTCTCCGTCTCCATTCCTATGTCAGCCTGCGGAATGAAGGTCTCTGTCTCCAATCCTATGTCAGCCTGCGGAACGAAGAGCTCAGCTTGCGAAAGCCTCGGGTGCGGTGGCGGTGGCAGGACCAAGTGAACGAGCGAAAGATGATGCACCCTACACGGACTCTAGCGCATCGGATCAGTATGGCTGCAGGGTGGTGGAAGAGCAGCCCTCCACTTCTGTGGATACCTGAGAAGATCTCCAGAGCGCAAGGGTGGTGGTACTGGTCTCTGTTATGCCTTGTTATCTGTTATGTCTGGTTATATCTGATATGTCTTGGTATCTGTTATGTCATAGGAGTTCTTTTTACAAAGTTGAAGTTGAACTCAGCTCTTTTGAGTCGAACGCGGCTTCCATGCGCGATTATGTATGCTGTTTTAGTTTTCATATGATACACTGTTGGGTCAATGTCGATGTCTGTAAGCAAGATAGGGACAGTCTGTCTGTCAGTATGGTTTTTTGGCAGTCTGTGGGTTCTCCAGTTTTGGGTCTAGGACAAATATTGGTCTTCTAGTTACCAAAGTCAGGTGTCCAGTTGTGTTAAATCCATCTCATCATGGTGATTTTGAGGCAAGCCTCATTGTAATCATTCTGTTACATTTTGTATAATAATAGAAGTAGCCTAATTTACAAAAAAAAAAACTTAATGTTAGTTAATTAAATATTGTGAATATTTAAATTACATTAAACATTGCTAATAGATATTACTGGGTATGATGCCCAATTTTAAAAGAGTAATTTAATTTCAGCTTAAAAAATTAATTAATAAAATGTTTTTCTTTAATGGTGTATATATAATCTATTATAAGTATTTTTAATTAATTATATGTCTTTGGTATAATACAAATATATTATTGTTTTACTTTAGTTTAATATAAATTATATTTAAATTAAGAAACAGGTATTAGCTACTTTAAACACTTACTATACTTGCTGCCCTAGCTACACAACCTACCTAGCTAGAAGAATTGCCTACAGAGGCAGATCCAATTCTAGAAGAATAGTTGGCTAGCTACATAACTACCTACAAAGCTTTCTTTCTTTATGTCTGTCTTTTTGTGTAATTCAATGAATGAAATTATTTTTAATGATGTTTTCTCCAAACTTGGTCTTTTGTGTGCTTCAGGTTTCTTATTATGGGGAGGAAGTCTTCAGTAGATTCTTTGTAAACTGCAATGTAGAGGTCAGTTGAGATTTTCCCCATCTAAGTGCAAATTCTTAATGTTGCATTCTTTGATTTAGTTATTACTAAAATTAATGATGTTATAGCTTTGTAAAAGAAGGGAACCCCTCTTGGTCACCTCTTTATGTCTACAACATAATTTTAGACAAAGTTATAGCAAAGAGTCTCTTCTTATTGCGTCATAGAGTTTTGGTAAAGAGTTTCTTTTGTTCCAATCTTCTTGTCTTTAGCAAAGAGTTTATTTTAGGATTTTGTTTAATAAAATGATTGAGAAATAGAAAAATATATTTATATGGTAAAACCTAGTGTTATTTGAGAAAATTGAATTCTTGTAAAAAAAATTATTTCTTCTTTCCAACTACTTAAAATAATCTTAATTTACAAATTATTTTTTCATGTTATTATTAACTTTTATTTTATAATTTATATAAAACATAAATTTTTTAATAATAATAAATAATTTTTTTTATTTTAAAATAAAATAAATTTATAATAAAAAAATAGCAATATATATTTTTATTTGTTTCTTAAATAGTCATTAAAAATCAACATCCTTATATATATTTTATTTTATTTTTTATATGATTTGCTTGGTAATTTGAAACTTTTTAAAACTTAATAAATACCAACAAAAGAAAACAGGCCAAAAGCTAAGAGAAATAGTTCCCCTTATTCTTGGATTCAAATTGGAATAGTTGTTATCCCTTACTATTCATTACCCATTATTGTTGATGCCATTATTGTCTTCAGTATTCTATTGAGGCCAAGAAAAGCCTAACTAGATCACACTAAGTGTTTCAAGTGAATTGTATAGATTAACCTATGTATGCCTGGTTAGAAGACAATTTATAAGAAGCTACTTTTAGATGTGCTTGGCTCTGCACCAGGTTGATCCCAAGTCTAGTTGATCTTGATTATTACTGCTGGATGGGAAAGTATTCAGATCCATGTGATTCCATCAAACTCCTTTTCTTTCTAGTGACTAAGACTAGCATCTGATTAATAAGGAATTCCACTAAGCCCTAGAGAAGGTAGCTTAGATTAAAAAGATTTCTAGTAGGCTCTTTTAGTTATGTTGATTAAGGAGTTAAGTTCATCATTTATTTAAGTAAATGATTTAGGCCATTAAGTTTGGTTCATTCCAACGGTTAAAAGAAATTTCAAACATTTTTTTTATTTTTTACTTTAAATTATAGTTATAGTTTTTTTTTATTTTTTACTCTAAATTATGGTTTTAGTTTTCGGTAGAAAATTTTATCATATTTAAAATGATAAATTTAGTTATTATTTAGATGAAATAGTAGAAAAGTTTACCATTCTAGTTCAGATTTCATTGTAAATCATACTTGTTTTTCTCACCATATTAACACTTCAATGCAGATTGTTCTTGCTTTGGTGCAAGTTCAAACATCATTGCAAACAACTCCCACACTACACATCACTCTTGCACTTCATTTCAAATCACCAACTTCTTGTTATGCATATATTAGTTGTAGCTAATCTCTTGTCACTCACTTTCACTTCACACTCTACACTAAACTTGCATTTTTGGGACTCTCTTCAATTTGTAGATTCTCTTTCATCTTGGCTTCCTAGATTTGCACTAATGAAACTATTAAATTATTATTTCAAAGATCTTTTTACTCAAACCTTAATTGCTATTATATTAAATTGGTAAATTATGTCATACATGTATAGCTTTGTATAATAACATTGTATTAATGGTTTTTTCATAATGTTGTCAACTTATGTGTTAATATAATATAATATATATTAATATATATATATATAATATATATAATATATAAATAATATTCTTTACTTTTAGCATTTAATTAATGTTACAATTGTCATGAAGGGTTTGCATACTAACAAGATATCCTTTCATGTTTGTATGTTGCATAAAACTTTATCAAGAATCAAAGTTGCTAAGAAAGACATTATAGATTTTTATATTTGCTAATGTTAAAATTAGAACAATTTATATTTATATATATATATTTTGTTTAGATGGATCCATCAAAGAAGTACATAAACACAAACTATCATTAATAAAATGAGTAGGCTTTATTTTTTGTGGAGGGGGATTCAACTCCTCCAAAAAGCTCTTAGGAAAGTTAAATTGTAACCCTCATTTGAGTTGTGTTTTTTGTGCTCATGGTTTTCATGATTTTTAGTTTATATTAACTCCAATATGCACAAACTCAAATATATTTTTTCATTATAATAATAATTCATAAACATGTTTTAAACACCTTCCCAACATATACAAAAATGGCAAAATCATTCTTATTCACATAAATTATTGAAAATTTTTCAATATTTAAAACATCTCCACATACACACAAATGGTAAAATCACTCTTACTCACGTAGATTATATAACATGGTATATAATATAATATATATATATATATAAATATAATATAATATATAAATAATTATAATTAATAATTTATATTTTGTTTGATTGTTTTTTTGTTTTTTTTAATTTTGTTTTGATTTTTGTTTTTTTTATTTGTAAATAAGTTTTTTTTATTATAAGTTGCGTTATAGATATATAATTATATCTTTTTTTCATATATAAATTAATATTTACATTGATACTTTTATAAATTTAATTAAAATAATTATATAGAGTATTTGTTAATATTTAAATGTTTCTATTACTTATTGGTATAAATTTATTATATCTAAATGTTTGTGTATTGGTTTTATTATTTATATATAATAAATACATTCTTGAAATCTTGCAACTATATATATATGAATGTATTTGGTTATAATGTATAAATGTATTTGAGTTGTTTTTTGTTTTGTTTTGTTTTTGTTTTTGTCTCTTTTTTTTATGTATATGAATTGAAATAATGTTTTTATTAGTTGCATTTTGATAGTTAAAATTTATTTGTTGAGGTTCTTATTTTGGTAGGTATTAATGAATACGACATCTATTTCTATAGGATGTGTGTGAATGTATTATTGAGAGTGTTTGCATTACTTGTATGCATTTCTCTAGAATGTTTATTCTTCTATGTTTATGAATGTCCCATTTTGGGCTTTTGAGTATTTTTTCATTGTTTGTTTGTATGTATATGAGTGTATTGTTTGAGTATTCCTTGAGTGTTAGAGTGGTGGTTTCATTGTTTCTGTGTATATAAATATTTCTTTTGAATAGTTGATTGTATTATTTTGAGTGTTTTTTAGTATTTCTTCATTATTTGCTTGAGCCTGTATTTTTTTAGCATTTCTGTGTATGGATATTGTTTACTTGTATGCATATGAATGCATTATTTTCCGTATTTATATGTGTATTATTTACTTGAATTCTATATATATGTATGAATGGATTCTTTGTTGTACTTGTGTGTATTATTTACTTGTATTCTTTATATGTGTATGAAACTATTCTTTGCTACATTTGTATGTGTCTGGTTTACTTGTGTTCTTTGTATGTGTATGAATGTATTCTTTATGTGCGTATGATTATAATATTTGCTACATTTGTATGTGTCTTGTTTACTTGTATTTTTTGTATGTGTATGAATGTGTCCTTTATGTGTGTATGAATCTATTCTTTGCTACATTTGTATGTGTCTTGTTTACTTGTATTCTTTGTATGTGTATGAATCAATTTTTGGTACATTTGTATGTCTTTTTTACTTGTATTCTTTGTATGTGTATGAATGTATTCTTTATATGTTTATGAATCTTTTCTTTGCTAAATTTGTATGTGTGTTGTTGAATTGTATACGTTGTATGAGTATGAAAGTACTATTTGTGCGTATGAATCTATTATTTGTTACATTTGTATGTGTATTGTAAATAATTGTATTCTTTGTATGTGTATGAATGTATTCTTTATGTGTGTATGAATATTTCTTCCTTATATTTTATATGTATTATTTACTTGTAGATATATGAGTTAATATATGAGTGTAACTCTAATTTGTTTCAATATATTTTTTTAGAAATATTTA
>APFE031319819.1:323004-371232 GCA_000404065.3 Pinus taeda | reverse complement strand
AATGTTCATATAACATTTCTTTAATTAATCAATTTAAAGTGATATAACTATAAATTTTAAATTTTAAATTAAATTTGAGAGGACTCTCCATTTTTTATTTGTGACTAATGCTAAAAATATTTTATAATATTTTGTGGATATTAAATTTCTACCATAGTTATTCACCATTAATCTAATCTTTATTATATAAAACCTCCTCCTTCAACAATAGAGTTATCTCGGTATCATTTAGCAAAAGGAATATCGATACAAAATAGTAAACCTATCCCCTCAACAAAAGATTTATTTGGGTATCATTTGACAAAAGAATACTCATACAAAATAATAAACTTATCCCATCCTTGTTGGACACACAAAAAATCCCTTTAAAATGATAAAATTTATAACATTTCTCAATTGAGAACAAAAATTTAGCATTCAATGTGGCCAAGCCATGTCATAATTCAAGCCGTGATGCTTTCTCTCACATATTACTAGTTGCCAAGCAAGTATAAACCAAGAAACATATATAGTAATGAAGTATTTCTATATCTATATCCATGGCTACAAAATGACATATAACATATAACCAAACATGATATATAACATATAACTGGCCTCATCATTGTTATGTAACAACATCTTAGGAACCCAAACATTATTATTATTCCATCTAGTGGCTACGACCTAACATCCAATGTCAGCGGGTGCAACAACATCCAATATTTCAGTGATTCATTAATGGCCCCACCACTATTTTCCTGATGGCCTAACAACATCACTTTTGAAGCAATATTGTTTCCAACCTCTACTTCAAGGTCGTCCAAGGTATGTCATTGATTTTGATTTTATATGTTGACAATCTATTCTTGACAAGTAGTGAGCATTTGATGATCAAGTGGAAGAGGTAGCTAGCGTATGAATTGTAGATGAAGGACCTTTGACTCATGCATGACTTTCTAGGCTTTGATGTGTGGCAAAGACTCGCTAAGGTTTTTGCTTCACAATGAAAATATGTTTTGAAGTTGTTCGAGATATTTGGAATGACAAAATGCAAGTCCATGGCCACAACGATGGAAATGAACTTCAAGAAATTATGTGGAGAAGTTGTAGGACACTATTTGGTGAGTCCATCCAATTATATACAATTTATTGCATCTGTCATGTTCTTAATAAACACTCATCCAAATATATAATATGCAGTGAAAATGTTGAGTCAATTCATGATTGATCCTCTCCACGCACACTAGATCGTTGTGAAACACATTTTGAGATATTTGCATGGGACAATCACATTGGTCTGAGATATTTTCTTATAGATGTTCAAACTCATGGATACAATGATGTTGAATAAGAAGGAAATGCTATCGATAGGAATATTATATATGAATGTTGGTTTACTCTTGGATCAGTAGTAAGCAGAAGTTCATAGCATTGAGTATTTCCAAGGCAAAATATATTGGCTCTAGCATGGCTAGTTGTGAAGAAACTTAGTTAAGGAAGCTCTTTGGAGAGATATTTAAGAAGCTCCTACATCCTAAAGTGATATATCACAACAAAAAGCGTGGGATCCATCTTGCAGAGAATCACGTATTCACCATATGTGCAAGAAAATAGAGATCTGATATCACTTCATTTAAGACATGGTACAGAGAGGAGCCATTAGACTCCATCACATATCGATAGATGACACAATTATCCATATTCTCACCAAGGATTTGCTGAAAGGGAAGTTCTTGTTCTTAATAGATTAGCTTAGACTAATGGATGTCGCCCCTCCTGATATGTGGCCGTGTCTATGCAAAGTATACTCGAGTTGGCATCATACAGACAAGCCAAGCTCTTTGGGAATACCTATCCCCATTTGGCCGATGGGTTTAGAGTGTACTTGGGGTGTAAAACCCCAATTGATTATGATGTAGGTGTTCTACCTCGTGACTCTTGATGGTAATTGATGGGAAGATCGAAATGCAATAGGATTGGGTTGAGATGTTCTCCCCATTATGGTTATGGGTCAAGAATGAGCTCCCCAATTCCATGGTTAAAATGTGCTCCCCTATGTGTTTGGATATCATATTTCTCAATATGGGGTTGATATATGTGACTCCCCAATGAGATAGAAGTTGGAAGCTAATGCTCCCTAATTCTTATTCTTTTAAATTCAAGAAAGTTTTAGCATATATAGTTGAACAGAGATGGACATGACACAATGACATTATCACATGATGATATGATGATTAAAAAAAAGATATTGGTGGGTGGAATTATTCCTAGTTTAGAGGGAATGTTAATTTATGAAAATTGTGTCAAATTCTACCTTGGCTAGAACATTTTATGACAATTTAATAATAATAATATTTGATAGGGTTTTCCCCCTAGTGGGGTTTTCCCCTTTTATTCTACCAATCTGGTGTCTCTTGTGGTTGTGTTATTGTCTCCTTTGTAATTTCATATATTTTTTTATCTTCAATTACTGTTTATGATTGGAAACATTGTTAATAATTAGATGCAATGCTAAATCAATAATTGAATTGGGCTAAAGTAATTCAAAAGACATAGAACAAGGTGTGTGGTTCAACTATAGAAGGAATAATTTACTAGAGCTCGTTGAAAGCTTCAACCACTTTCATACAAGCCTTACACCATCACTAAGGTCACGGGTTACAATTTTTTTCATCACAATGCTTTTGAGATAATTATCCCTCAATTCCTTGGCTTGCATCCCATATTCAATGTGGACCACCTTCAACTATGCTTCTTGCTATTGTTGGACATATCATACATTGTTGAGTAGATGACACCAACAGAGCTTAATCTAAATTGCATTGAACATGCCAAAACTGATCGAATCATGGACACTTAGGTCAAGAACTCTCTCCAATAGAGGATCTAGTTGTATCATGTTTTCAAAGTTAGCCAAGTCATGCACCAGGAAAGTGGCTGACTAGGGACCAAATTCCCAGAAGTTTCTCCATCTTATGGAGGCAGTCAATTCAATGGGGACAATTAATTCCAAAGTGGGGAGGACCAATATAGGTGGATATTTGTGGCAACCAACCTATTCGACTTCGAACCCCAACATTATTTCCACTTAGTCATCTAATTTCCAATATAGTTTCTTATTTCAACAATTTTCTATTTTTCGCAGTTATTTCAGATACTAAACTTTTTGAACCATTTTGCAGCCATAAACAACTTGGTTTTGGGGAAACAAGAAAACACATGGCCAACATAAAAGGATTGAAATTGAAATTTTTTTTCCATGAATAGACCATTCTAATCAGTTATCATGTGCACCAAACAAATATTTTATGCCATAATTACGACCCGAAGAAGTTTACTTTCGAACTAACCCCATCAGATCCCACATGCTTTTGCCACTTCAATTCTTAGGGTTTGGTTTCTTGGTGTTTAATCTTTCCCATTATTTCTTGATGTCAAAAGTGAGTGAGATCCATCACATCTCCTATCAGAGATAAGCTACCATTGCCAAATCTAGTTTTTTTCCTCCTTGCATGTAAACATTTTTAAGTAGTTTCTGTTTATTCATTGAACTTTTGTTTTTTTTGTATCTCTATATTTTTTTTTAATTTGTATTTCATTTCTTTCCTTCATAAATTCTTATTAGTGGTATCAGAGCAATCTTCACTTTCTCTTTTATTTTGTGTATGTCCCCAATGAGATCGTGGCATAAGGAGTTAGGATCTGAACTCGTTGAACCCTTGCATGAACAATTTTGTCTACCTTGATGACCACCCATGGTAGAAGATAATAAATATGTGGATGGAGGAGATCCTTCAAATTATTACTCAATGAGGCCCTCAAATGAAAAAGGAAGGAGATGATGAAATACATCTAGGTAGAAATGGAGTTCCTGGAATAATCCTAGCTAGCCTTGGGAATCCATTTCGATGGATTACATGACTTTTCTTCCTTATACCAAACATGTTAATGAATATGTACTTTTGTTTGTTGACATATTTTCTAAGATGACCATATTGGGTGCTTGAGAAAAGAATATCAAAACAGAAGACACTGGCAAATGCTTCATCAAATGAATGTGAATACATTTTGGGATCACACAAAACATTATATGATATCAAGAGAACATGTTCCTTAGCACATTTTGGTAAAGCCTATGATTATTTTTGGACAACAATATCACCAAGTTGATGACATTACACCCCCATACTAATGGATAGAGAGAGGTCATCAACAGAATGATAATGCATATACTATGCATGTATAACTCCAAGCATCCATTGGGATTAGTGTCTTCTGTATGTGCAACAAAGTTATAATAGGGCTCTCCATAGCATAACCCACCACAACCCCTTTTAAATGGGCTTGAAATTTCAACCATTGTGCCCAATTAATGTTTTCATGCCTTTGCAATGACACATTTGCCAGAATTTTCATGATATCCTTGATAAAGAAAATGCTAAATATAAGAAACTTCATCATCAACGTTAGGTGCCACATCAGTTTCAAGTGCGTGACAAGGTCTGGTTGCATCTTCTAATGGAATGCCTTACTAGAGCCCATTAGAGGATTCAACTAATTCAATATGGGCCTTACACCATCATTAAATCCACGGGTAATAATGCTTTAGGGCTAAGTATCCCTCCATTTCTTGGATTCCACCTCGTATTCAATGTTGACCGCCTTCGACCATACTTCACACCATTATTGGACGCATCAAACATTGCTAAATATATGGCACTAGTAGTGTTCAATCCAAATTTGATCGAACATGCCACAATTAATAAGATCATGGACACACAGGTTAAAAACACCCACCAATAGATGATCTAAATATATATGGTTTTCAAAGTAGGCCAACTCTTGAACCACAACAGGTGGCTCAATAGGGACAAAATTCAATATAAGTTTCCCTATCTCATGGACACATTCAATGTAATGGGGACCATTACTTCCTAAGGGAGAGGAATGATCCTGGTGGATATTGGTGGTGAATCTCCTATTATACTTGTACCCCCAACATTATTTCAAACATTGTTTCCTATTTCAATAAGTTTTCTACTTGTGGTAGTTTTTTAGGTCTTAATCTTTTATAGCAGTTTTGAGGGCCACAAGAATTTTTTTGGGGGAAATGGTGAAGCCTATAGCATGCAATAGAGTTTTGCAATCGAAAGTCATTTTCCTTTCATAGACCTTTCTAAATGGATAGCATGTGTACCAAATGGAGATCATATTCCAAACTTACAACCCTGAGAAGTTGATGTTCCAAAGAACCCTAGCAGGGCCCATAAACTTTTGGTGCTTCATCCCCTGGGGTTAGGTGTTTGAATGTTTATGGGTTTTCATTATTTATTGATGATGAAAAGGCATGAGAGCCTCATTGTAATGCAATTGAGAAGACATGTATTCATCACATATCTTCTCAGAGATAAGCTATCTGTTGACACCTAATCATTAGGATTGGGTGAATATTTGTAAATAATTTAAATAGTAAATAATGGAGAATAGGAAAATGAAGAGACAATTGGAGGTGAAGAGCAAGAGTCTCTCTCGAATTATATATATCTGTGAGAAATATTAATGAATAAACAAAATTCATTTTAGTAGTTACCTCCTAGCCTGAGATGGTATCAAATACACTTGTGTTGAACTAGACATTCCTCTTATAGATTTTGTCAAGGCACTTTATCCCACTTATTCAAATTATCTTATGTCATTGCAAGAAAATGGAAAGCTCAAAGAGATTACCTCTGCCTCCATTGTGAAGAAATTTTCTGAGGGAGCGAACACCCTTGGGAAGAAGACAACTCCTCATTCTTCTCAAGAAGTTATGTGTCTTTCCCATTAAGAGAATAATCATGCTCAAGATTCTTCTAGAGTAAGAGGTGGTCAAAGAGGAAGAGGAAGAAGATGCATTTTCCTTCTACAAATGGAAATAAATATACGATGAAATTTATTGATGACTACACTAGAATGTGTTGGGTTTATTTATTGAAGAACAAATATGACACTTTTCAAACATTCAAGAACTCTCTTACATGGATTGAAAATTATGCACAATCTCATATTGGCTCTATTCACACTTATAATGGAAGAAAATACACTTCAAATAAATTTGAAAACTATCTTCTCCAACATGGAGTCAAACATGAAATAACTTTACCTTATAATCCCCAACATAATGGAGTAGCTAAAATAATGAACAAGACAATCTTAAATATGGTATGTTCCGTGATGTTTTTCAAGAATGTAAAATTGATGTTTTGGGCTGATGAAGTTCTATGTGTTGTGTGTGTAAATAATAGATGTCCATCTAATGTTATTAGATACAAGACTCTTTATGAAATGTTGTATGGAGACATTCTTTTGGTAAAGCATCTCACGGTCTTTGGTTTGACCTGTTATGCCTTGTTAACAAAGGAAAAAAGAAAAAAACTTGGTGCAAGCAATCGTAAGTGTATCTTCTTGGGGTATTCAAATTTGATTTTATCTTGAATCTTCCAAAGATGACAATGTTTTTCAATGGAAGGTTGATCGCTTGGATAGATTTGAACATGAAAAATCATTTCTAGAAGTTGATAATAAAATTCCACATCCTGAAGGGGGGATTCCTATACTAGACCAATAAAGTGGAATCTTCTTCTGAAGCACTCTCTCCACCACATGAATATCTACCCACTGATGATACTTTGAGTCATGTGATTGACATAATTGGGATACTTAGTCTTGATTCAGTCCCAACTCAATCAACTAGGCAACCTGGACCATCTCACAAAGGTCCACCAAGATGGATGGCAAATACACTTGAAAGTGTTCATCCTTATGAGGTTGGAAAGATAGGAACAGAAAGTACAACAAATAAAAATGAAGGTGATGTAGACGATTATGATTCACCTATTGATATGGATGTTTCTTATGATTGTCAACTAAACATTTCTTCTCATGATGAATGGAAAGAAGTGATGCAAAAGGTGTATGATTCCTTGATAACAAATGGCACTTGGAAGTTGGTTGATCCTCCATTAGGAACCAAACTAATTCACGACAAGTGGGTCTACAAGAACAAGTATAAAGTTGATGGCTCACTTGACAAGCACAAAGCCAATATTGTGGCAAAAGGTTTTACATAGATGGAAGGGGTTGATTATGAGGAGAATCTCCCCCCACAACAAAATGGGCTACCATCTAGACACTCTTTGCCTTGGCAGCTCAAAATTATTGGAAAGTCAATCAAATGGATGTAAAAAGTGCTTTCTTTAATGGAGATATGAACAAAAATGATTTTATGTCTGAGCCAGAAGGATTTGTTGTGAAGGGACATGAACATAAAGTATGCAAACTTTTGAAATCATTGTATGGCCTCAAGCAAGCACCGCAAGCCTGGTATGAAAAGTGAACTAAGCATATTCTAAAACCCAACTTAAAACATTATGATATTGATGATGAAACTTTGTTTCTCAAGAATGTTGGAAAAATAAATGTATATCTTGTGGTATATGTAGATGATATATTGATGATCGGGAATAATGAAATTCTGATTTCATTCATAAAGAAGGAATTGAGGAAAGGTTTTGAAATGACTAACTTGGGCTATGTTCACTACTATCTTGGTATTTATGTAACTCAACATTCAAATTATATATTGGTCTCCCAAATAGTACATTGGAGATCTGTTGAACATGTTTGGCATGTATGAATGGAATACTTTGACTACTCTAATGGAACAAAAATTAAAGCTCACATGCACTGAAGGAAAATATTTTCAGGATGAAACAAAGTATACAAAACTTGTAGGAATTCTCAACTACTAGACAATTACTAGATCGTACATTTCGTTCGTTATTGTTATCCTATCCCGGGTTATGAAAATTCCTTGTGAGGGGCATTGGTCTGCTGCAAAAAGTGTTCTAAAGTACCTAAAGCAAACCTAAGACTTAGGACTCAAGTATACACAAGTGGGTGACTTCAGCTTGATTGGATACTCTGATTGAGACTTCCATGGAGACAAAGAAACTAGGGTATCTACTTTAGGTTATGTTGTGAGTCTCGAATTAGGAGTTGTCTCTTGGAGATCACACAAACAATCAGTTCCACGAGATTCCACAACAGAGGCAGAATATGTGGCAGCACATAAGGCAACAAAATAAATTGTGTGACTTAGGAAAATTCTAGAAGATTTTCAGTTGAAACAAGTGCATTCAACTCCACTTCTTTATGTTATGGTATGTGTCTTGGATCATAAATTTTCTATTGGAGATCACACAAACAATCAATTCTAGGATATTCCATAAGAGACGTAGATTATGTGGCAACAGTTGAGGCAAAAAAATAAATTGTTTGGTTCAGGAAAGTTGTGGAAAATTTGCAGGTGAAAGAAGTGCATTCAACTCCACTCATGATTGACAACACGTTTGCAATAAAGTTGGCCAAGAAACCAAAGTTCCATGATCGAGCGAAGCACATCAATACAAAATACCATTTGATTTGACATCATGGTAAGGCTAAGACAATCCATCTACGCCATTATTCCACTAATGAGAAGATTGCATACATCTTCACCAAAGTGCTTGGAAGAGAAAATTTTGAAATATTCAAAATGATGCTTGGACTCAACAACATCCCTTCAGATTAACGGGGGGAAGGTTGACACCTAATCATTGGGATTGGGTGAATATTTGTAAATAATGTAAATGGTAGATAATGGAGAATAGGAAAATGAAGAGACAATGGGAGGTGAAGCCCAAGATTCTCTCGCTCATTATATATGTCCATGAGAAATATTTATGAAGAAACGCAATTCATTTCAGGAGTTACCTCCTTGCCTGACACTATCATCACCTGAGATAGTTTGTTTCTCTCTTGCATGTAAATAGTTTTCAGGAATTTTAATTTATTAATTGATCCTCTATTTTTCTATATCTTTTTACTTTTGTTTAAATCTATATTTTATGTTTTTACTTCATAAATACAAATAGGAAATGGTTTGAATCATTGGCTTCTACCAATATCGGCTCTTTGTTCCTATCCAAACTGTATCCATAATCTAGAGGAATGTTTATTTTCTTTTAATGTGCCCCAAGTTACGATGGAAAACAAGAATTTGATGTTATAAGTGGTCCAAGGAGAGGAGAATATCATCTCATGCCTCATGTCTATCTAACAAAACTTTTCCAAGAAGATGCTTGATGTGCCACTAGATTTCCATTGTGTACATGTATTGGTTGTAGGAACAACATCTATGTCCTGCATCATGAGTCCAATCCATCACATCATCCAAAACACCCTTCTCTAAGAGAATATGTTGCTAGTTAGCAATATCCCTCTTGGCCTAATAAAAATCTACCTATATTATAGTGGGAGTGAGCTCTCAAGGCCATACTATCAAAACTTTATCTCTACTCTGATCTCTTGTGTTACCCAAATCACCATACTCCTAATAATAGGCATCCCCATAGTAAAAACAAGTTTACTGGTAGGGAATGACTACAGCATGTGGAGAGAAGTTGTCCAATCAAGAAAAAAAGATTCTACATGAGTAGGACACAGAAGGGAGGAGAGATAAATGAACTAATAAATAGAATCGTAAAAAGTGGACCTACTTAATGGGGGAGGCTAGAAATAGTGCCAATAAAAGAAGCACCCCTAGACACCAAAAAAAAAACGAGGAAGAGAGCCAGAGAACATAACAAAAATAAAGCCATAAAACCCAATAGAAATGATAAAATAATTTAAACCAATGATAAGGATAGCAGGAAAGCACAAAAATGTAGTAAAGGTTGAAAACCTTAAAAGAAGGAAGGAAAGACAAAGATAAGTAAAAAAACCCAACTCTGCTAGAGATTGGATCAAAAATGATAAACTCATTTTTCTACACTTTCGTGAGATTTTCCCTGAATACTAAAGTTCATTGTTGCCACAACTATGAATGGAAAATGCAAGAGTGACAAAGAAATATATTGTGTTAAGCTAGCACCCCTAACCTAGTCCTTTGAGAAGAGGGTTTGGATAAGTAAAGAGCGAGTTGGAAATAATTTTTCTTTCCATCATCAAAACAAAAACTTGCATTTATATTTAATCGCGCGGAGTTGGAGCTGGAGCGGAAGACGACCTAGCCCCCTGCATGCTGTTGCTGCGCCGCCGCCGCCTCGGCCTGGGCTGCGAGGCCTGCTCTCTGGGCCTTGGCTGCAGCCATGGCCCATCTAGATCCTTCCCTTGGGGATGCGGAGAAAGCATTTTCTGCTCTGGTAAAATCTCTTCCCCCTGCCCGACCGAAACCATCAACCTCAAAATTTGTTAAGAAGCTGGATATTCTTCAAGAAGTGCAGCTGCCTCCATCTCTTCCTCGAATGGCAGCTCTATCTCTAGCAGAAAAAGGTCTTATAGGACAGTTCACAGGGTTATGGCCTTCTCCAAAAACAGTTCAACGATGGGTGGAAAGAAACTGGTCCGATAAAATACAAGGAAAGATTTCAATTCGTTTCTGTGGCAAAGGTTACTATACCTTTCATTTTGAAACCAAAGAAGACAAGGACCTGATATTCAGGAACGGACCCTATTTCATGGATTCGCGAGGGTTATATCTCAACAAATGGACCCCTGATTTCGATCCTGAGCTAGACATCCCCAATGCGATTCCGGTTTGGGTCCGTCTTCCCCATCTGCCCTTGCATTGCTGGGGAGACGAATCAGTCAAAGCACTCGGGAATGCAGTAGGAAAATATATTGACAGAAGTGAGCCCAAAGACAACATGCAAGCCTGTGCAAGGATCTGTGTAGAAGTGGACCTCGGGAAAGGACTGCCGGAGGCCATCAAGCTGAAGGTGGACGAGTGGAGCTACATACAACAGCTAGACTACGAGCAAATACCCTTTAAATGCAAGGTATGTCATGAATACGGTCATTTCGCTAATAGATGCACTAAGGTAACCAATCTAGAATCAGAAGACCAAGGAGGACAATGGGAAACTTTGAGAAAGAAGAAAGAAGCACCTTCGTCCAAACCTGAATCCTCCACTGAACATCCGGGCTCTTCCTCCCTTCCCCCCAATCCGCCTCCTTCCAAACCTTCTGGCCCTTCCCAAAACCCCCCCTCCCTTCATCCTCAAACCCTTTTCTTATTTTATCTTCTGAAGATCCCCATCCTGAGCAGCCCTCCATTGAACTGTCCGATCCCCCAATAATCTCCACGATTCTCTCTCAACCCTCCTCTGACCCTCCCCCTCCCAGAACAACTAGAAGTTCTTCCAAAGATATTGGCACCTCAAGTGACCTCCATAAGAAACTTGGACCAGGGCGGAAGACAACCAAACAACATCGTGAAGAGAGCATGCAAAAGGATATAGCCCTTGGGATCCAAACGCCAATGGACTCCTTCATTACAGGATCCCAAGAGAAAGAATCATCAGGAAAAGACCATGAGAGGCGAGCACCTCCTCGATCAAATGCCCCATGATGAAGCTTTTATCTTGGAACAGTAGGGGCATGGGGCACCCCTCCAAATCAGCTGCCTTACAAGATCTTCTCCAAACAGAAAGACCTGAAATTATTCTGATTCAAGAAACCAAACAAAGTCAAAGTGAAATGCAGAAAATTGTAGATGCTCAAAAAAAAATTTCAGGGATCAGCAGTGATTCCAGAGGAGCATCTGGAGGAATTACAGTCATGTGGAATAGCCAACTCTGGGATTGTAAGTCATGCCTTCTCAATCAAAATTGGTTAAGGATTAATTTAAGTCACAAATATGAGAGCTGTGATCTCATCATTTACAATGTCTATATTCCCAATCAGTACCGAGAAAAGGAACAGTGTTGGAAAGAATTGAAAGAAGACATAGATAATGAACAGAATCCAAATATCATTCTAGCTGGAAACTTTAACTTAGTCCTCCACGCGAATGAGAAAAGAGGGGGCAACTTTCTTCACGACCCCTTCAGAAGCCAGCTGGAAGGAATAATGTCTGATCATGAGTTGATGGACATTATCCCAAAAAATCAAAAATATACTTGGAATAATAGAAGGTTGGGGCCAGGCAATATCATGGAACGACTAGATAGAATTCTGGTTAATATCTCCTTGCTGTCCTCTTTTGCTGCGAGTCACACCAAAGTTCTCAACTCTACGGTCTCGGACCACTTTCCCATTATACTCACGCTGGACTCCCATTCTCAGCTGGGACCGATTCCGTTAAGGTATAATCCCCTCTGGCAAAGTAATGCTGAGGCGGCAGCTATTATAGAAGCAACTTGGAATCACCACGTTGAAGGCTCTCCTAGCTATATCTGGGAAATGAAAATTAAAAACACAAGGAAAGCTCTCAAAGACTGGGCCAAAGTCAGTTATAAAGAGCCTGAAAAGATTAAAAAAAAATTACAGCAAGACTTGGAGGAGATTCAAACTCAAATTGAGCAGCAAGGGCTCACTCACCAATTAAAAAATGAGGAATGGGAAGCTCAAGGGCAGCTAATGCGCATTAAGAGAGAGGAAGAAATCAAGTGGAGAATTAAATCAAGACAGCTGTGGCTGAAAGAAGGGGACAAAAACACGGCTTACTTTCACAAGCAAGCCACAGTCAGGAAGGTAAGGAACAATGTAATTACAATTACAGATAGCCAAGGCAGTCAACATAATGACCAAGAATCCATCAAAAGAGCTGCTTCTCTTCACTTCAAAAGCCTCCTTTCGAAAAATAAAGAAGAATCTGACTATGCTGCGCTGCTACATCACCTTCCAAAAGGAATCTCTCAAGAGATGAATGAAAGATTAAATCAAGAAATTACGGAGGAGGAAACCAGAAAAGCCATTTGGACCTTACAACCGGACAAGTCTCCAGGCCCAGATGGCTTTCCAATTAATTTCTACAGGGACTATTGCAACTTAATTAGAAAAGACCTTGCAACGATGCTGTGGGGAATCCAAAGAAAAGGGAAAATGGGGGGCTTCACAAACTCAACCTTCCTTGCACTTATCCCCAAGGAAAATCGACCCATATCCTTCTCCAGGTTTCGCCCAATATCTCTGTGTAACTCCTCTTATAAAATCTTCACGAAAATCATAGCCTCTAGACTCCAACCCCTCCTTCCTTCTCTAATCTCAGAAAACCAAGGAGGTTTCCTCTCTAATAGGCAAATCCAAGATTCAATTACTTTGGTCCAAGAAGCCATTCACTCTAGCCTAACAAGGCAAGAGAAAGGTTTCATTCTCAAGCTCGACTTAGCCAATGCTTTTGACCGGGTAAGACACTCCTTCTTATTCGCTGTCTTGAGAAAAATGGGATTCAATTCTGCCTTTATTAGTACCATTGCAGCTTGCATCTCAGGCCCCTGGATTTCTCCCTTGATTAACGGGCGCCCTTGTGAAGCCTTCCAATCCTCCCAAGGGTTAAGGCAAGGTTGCCCTCTCTCCCCTTATCTCTTTATTCTGATGGCTGAATCCTTTAGCAGAGCCCTAGATTACAACAGAAGAGTTGGCCTCATCTCAGGCATCAAATTTGGAAATGGAGTCAAGAACATCAACCACTCCCAATTCGCTGATGACACCCTTTTGATTGGGGGAGCTTCCACTACCATTGCAAAGCGTTTCAAAACTCTCCTCGATCAATTTATGGAGTACTCGGGGGGAGAGATCAATTACCATAAAAGTTGCATCTACGGCTGGATTATTTCCAACCAAACAACTCACAGCATAGCCAGCATCTTTGGAGTCGCCTATAAAGCAAACTGGGACCACTTCACCTACCTTGGGATGCCGGTGAGTATGGGCCCATTAAAGGCTGCTACATGGAATGAAATAATTGATAAAGTCAAGCAGAAGATCCAACAATGGGGAACTCAATGGCTCAATCCAGCAGGAAGAATAATCCTCCTTAAATCAGGTATTTCCTCCCTTCCTCTTTATCGTTTTACACTTTATCAAGCTCCTGCTACCTTTCATCACAAGCTGGAAATCGCCCTTCGAAATTTTTTATGGCAAGGAGGGAAAAAAGAAAAAAATAGATTTAATTTGGTAAGCTGGAAAAGTGTAATCCAATCCCAGGACAGAGGTGGTTTGGGAATAAGAGCCCCCAAAATCCTAAATCTGGCATTTGGAATCAAAATAGCTTGGAGGCTAATCAATGAGCCCACAGCCTGGTGGAAACAGGTTCTAGAATGCAAATACCTCAACAGTAAAAGGCAGAGACTTCTTGAAACTGATATTCCCAATAGAGATGCTACCAAAATTTGGCAGCTCTGCAAGAAAGCAATCTCCCATCTCATTCAAAATACTTCAAAGGTCCCGGGAGGAGGGGGCAGCATCGATTTTGCTTGAGACAAGATAATGGGTCTCCCTCCTTTAAATACAATTGAAGAAGCCATCCCCCTCATACATCACCTCAATTGTAAAGGCATCCAGAGACTAGACCAAATATCGAAATGGGATGTCAACACTGGAGCATGGATTGAATGGGAATTTCCAGCCACTCCTCCAGTCTTAGATTCAAGTCTCAAAGTCCTCCAAAATAATCTTCAGAACAGAGCTCCCATTAAAAAGGGAGCAGCAAACGGATTTCGATGGGATCCCACGGGCTCAAGCTATACTGTCAAGTCGGGGTATCAGTACATCTATAATGACACTTATCAGAACCCCATATGGAATCACTGGCGAATAATTTGGAAATCGGAGGCTATTCCCAAAGTTAAATTCTTCAACTGGCTGTTGCTAAAGGGCAAAGTGCTCACAGCTGAAAACCTAAAAAAGAGAGGGATTATCGGCCCTTCAAGATGCCCCAACTGCTGCTCAGCAGAGGAAACAATTCAACACTTGTTTCTGGATTGTCCCTTCGCCAAGAGATGTTGGATCAATTTGTCTTCCCTGGGCAATATAAATTGGCAACCCCAACAGAGCATTTCAGAAACAATTCTTGAATGGAGGAAAAACTGCCCATGGAAAGATAAGAGAAGCAAGATAGTAAAAAGAATCTGGGCCATCATTCCCCATAATCTTCTCTGGAAAATTTGGCTCACAAGAAATAAAAAGATTTTCCAAAACAAGGAAAGCAATGTTCGAATGACATGTAATAAAGCTCACACATTGGCACAAGAGACAATAGCAGCAAAATATAAAGGGAAAATACAAGCAGCAGACTATGCAGTTGAGGAAAGATCAGTTCTCAGGCACATTTTAGATAGACCTGGTCATCAACAAGAAACTCAGAAAACTGGCAATCAGAAGCAAATCCAAGTGAGGGAATGGGAGATCAGACTCCCAGCAAGAGATTACAAGGTATGGATTCAGAGAAGCAACTGTCCAACTCTACATTTTGATGGGGCTTCAAAGTCCAATCCAGGACAAGCAGGAGCGGGAGGAGTGATCTCAAATGAGTTTGGAGATGAAATCTGCAGCTATGAATGGAGCTTGGGAAGGAAATCTAACAACATTGCAGAGGCATTAGCCCTTTATCAAGGACTAATTCAATTAAAAAAATTGGGCATTAGAAAAGCTCTAGTTTTTGGAGACTCTACAATTATAATTCGCTTTATGAAATACAACCACCGCTCCCCCAATAGTAATCTCCAGCAACACGTTGATCGCATCAAACTCCTCCTCACGCACTTTGAAGATATCAAGTTCTATCATATCCTACGCACGTTAAATATGAAAGCAGATAAATGTGCAAACAATGCTGTTGGAAAGCAGGAAGGTGTGCTAAGGCACAATAACAGAGAAGCCTTCCAGCCCCTGCCATGACTCAGGAAAGTCTTAGTACAGCCCAAATTCGCGTGATCCTCTTTTGTGCGAAGGGCATAATCTCCTCAGCAACAGGACAACCGGCAGAAAGAAGACGTCCTTCATACAGTCACTTCTGGACCTCGAATAAGGAAATCATCTGTCTTACTGTAAAACTTACTCATCACAAAGCCGGCGCCAGGATTGAAGTCGCAGCAAATGGTGAGTTCCTGAAAGATATGGGATAGAGCCACACTTCTCCCGTGGCCCTGATCCTAATCTGGCTTCTTATCTACTGCTCAAATCATTCTATAAATATCAACACCAGCATCCAAAGAATCACACAATGCGAGCAAGAGGCCGCGCAGCATCATCTGTTGGAAGAAGGCTCTCTCACCCAATGCAACAGAAGGAGTGATACTCTGAGTCCCAGAGGGGAAGAATCACTGGTATTGCCTCCTTTTAACCTGTTTTATTTTACTCTAACTACTGTTGCAGTGAACCACAGGGCAGCCCAAGTTCGAAACAGCAAAGCATCTGGTCCAATAGATCTTGCTTCTTCTCATTCTGTGCTCTCCACTATCCGTCTTCGCCCAGCTCGCTCCATTCTCCTCGCATCTGTCATCCCTGATCCCCTTCTTTTTCTTTCTATTAACCCCTGCTGCAAGCTCTCTTCAGCTCACCCCCCTCTTTTCTCCCTCGCCTCAGATACTCCCTTCTTCCTTGTCGCCCTTCCCTCCCTTCGTTTTTTGGCCTGTCTCCAGCTCTTTCTCACCTCAGCGCTTTTTCTCAAGCCCCATCTCAGTCACTATTCTATAACCACCTCTCTATTTGCGGGATTCTCACCTACTCTTGTCAGTTCTCTCAGAACTCATAATCACGTTTATAATGCTCATATCAGTCTCGCCTATTTGGCCCCAGTTTTCATTTACCTCTTCAACAAAAACATTCACTCTCCTATGGCGCGTAGTGAGGATTGTTTCCACTGTGCGGATCTTCAAGCTGAGCTAGAAGAAATCAGGACTCAACAGTCAATGTTAGACAGGAAACAAAGCCTTTTGGAAGCAAGAATAGAAGATCGCGATAGGCGTCTCGATGAGCAAAGCAGGAGGCTCTTCGAACAGGATCGAATTAACACAGAAAAATACAAAGCATAAATCCATCTCTTTATGCACAAGGCGGCCTCCCTCGAAGAGCAATTCAGGCAACTCACAAACCATTGCGCCCATGCAGAAGAGTCAATTTCCATCCTCAAACACATGATGGAAAAGATCACTACTGCCTGAAGCTCCTCAAGTGTCAAACAAGAAGCCAAAGATGACAACCCGGAGGAATCAACAGCTCATCAAATCCAACACATCATGATTGACTAAATGAAATTCAAATGTACTTTTTTGTTATTCTCCTTTATAAGAATCTATAGTAGTGTTGTTTTTAATAGTAGCAATCAAGGCAAACCAAGAATCAAGGGGGTAGCCACTTTTTGTAAACCCCTTGCTCTCTTTCAGTTTGCACAACCTGTGTACCAGAGGATTCAAACTCCTTGTTTTTTTTCAGAAATTAATATATAGCAACCGACCATTTCAAAAAAAAAAAAAAAAACAAAAACTTGCATTTAGAGTAACCAAATATAGTTCCTTTACTCTTGACAAACAACTAGAAATGTTGCTCAATTGGTAGAGTCCACAACATAACCTTGAGCTACATGCCACATGACTAGAAATAAGTATGCTTTGATTTCCGTCATGATTTATTGTAAGCTACATTCACTAAACCAAAAATTAAGATTTCCATCAGTGGCTGCAATGGTAGACTCACGAAGGCTACATAAACATTGTGAGGAGCTAATAAAGCATTAGAGACCAACAAAATCTCACAACCAAAGATGAAATAAAATATGTACTAGATGTGAGATGGTGGAATGATGTCAACATCACTCGCTTGAAAACTCCATGGAAAAAAATATAGCCATGTTAAAGGCTTGTGTGATCCATACAAGATGTCATCCCCGGATAGAATTTTCATCTTAAATCCTCTTGAGTCACAACTACTCAAGCCATGGAATAATTATACAATTATCTTAGAGCTTAGATTAACTAACCAACAAAACAAATACAAAATATTATTTTGAATCTCCACCTAATTCTAATATATATTTAGAATATCAACAAAAAAAAATAAAATTATTATTGAAAATACCATAAATAATATATTAAAAATAAAATAAATATAAAAAAAATTTAAAACATAAATAATAAAATGCAGAATAAATCGACTTCGGATCCAAATTTATATCCTCATTAAAAGTAACAAACGAGTAGCAATACCTTTACCATTTACTATTCTCTGACAATATAAAAAACAAATGTTCAAAAAAAACATTAAAATTGAAATGCTCTATAATGAAAATTGTTACGAGTAGCACTACCTTTAAATTTACTCTTTTCTGACCATATAAAAAACAAATGTTCAAAAAAAATAATAAAATTGAAATGCTCTATAATGAAAATTGTTACGTCATATTTATTTAGTGTTAAAGTATCGTTTTTAATTTATTAATAGTTCCAAATTATTAAAAAAAAATATTACATTATATTAATACAAATTTTAAATAGTTAGCAAATTCAAATAAATAATTTGATAATAGTTAAGGATATAATATTTTACGTAATACTTTCAAAAAATAAAATTTTCATCTGCATGTCTTCAAAGATATTAAGACCGGCAAGATATAAAAATGATTCAAGGCCTCATTATTTTGAAACATGGAAAACCTTGATAGAAATGTTATTAAATAAAAATATTTTTCATATGTAAATTTAAAATATAATTTATTTAGTGTTGAGTGATTTTTTTAATATTTTTTTTTCATTTTTAAGTATATATAATTTTTTTAAATTAAATTTATTATTTAAGGGAGATTAAATTAAGATATTTAATCCTTTATATTTGTTAAATCTAATATTAAAATAAATCTAGATTAGTTTCATTCATAAAAATTACTAAAAAAATTATAGACTTTCAACTTTATATATGTGTATGGTTAATATTATCATGATAATTTGAAATCTACTCATTTTACTCAATTAATTGGAAGTAATATCACAAAGTATCAATGTTAATCTATATTATCCACTTTTTTAATATAGTGATAAAATTTGTATATGAATATGATCAATACCATGTCTCTACATGTTCAACCTTAATATGATCATTTGAAATCCACACACTTCCCATTCTTTATTGAAATTATATGACGCAATGTCGAGAAGAACCAATGTTAATCTCTTTTCTTCAATTTCTTGTTTATTGTTATTTTAGTTTTTCTAGTTTTTGGTTTTTTTTGTGTATTTATATTTTTTCCTTCTTAAGTTTCTAACATATTGACTTTATTCTCTTCTTCAATTTCTTGTTTACTGTATTTTAGTTTTTCTAGATTTTGGTTGTTTTTTTATTTTTTCATTTATATTTTTTTTTTAAAGTTTATGACATTTTGACTTTACTGTAGATATAAATTTCTATCTCAATGTATTGGTATAATTTACATTTGAATTCTATTTTATTTATAATTATAACATTTAGTCCAATGTACATTTTAATTTTTATCTATTTAATATACTTATACAAAATTCTTTTATATATATATTTACTTTATTTAGTATATTTAATATTGTGAATATTTTGTATGCATTTAATGTACATAATATTTACGTTTTTTATTTAATATCTATCACATAGATTTTAATATATTTGATGATTTCTATTTATTTTAGTGTATGTATATATAGTTGTTGCTTTCAATATATGTGTAAATTTCTAAATAAGTCATTTAAAATTATTTTAATTTTTATTTCTATTTATATTCAATTTATTTTTATTTGAATGTTAAGTTTTATTTGATTTTGATTTATATTTAATTTATAGGTGTATACACTTAATTATGGGATTGTGTGAAAACTTGTAAATAATGTAAATAATAAATAATGGAAAATGAAGAGTTATGGGGAGATGAAACCTAAAATTCACTGGCTCATGTATATAATCATGAGTAATCTTAATGAATAAACACAATTGATTTGAAGATTTACCTCTTAACCTAACATGGTATCAGATCACAGTTCCAAAATTAGTTTTCTATTGCGTCCCTCTATTGGAGGTTCATAGAGTTTTTATTGCGGTATTATTGTGTTTCTCTCAAGCATACAATGTAACGCATACTACAATCAAGTATACCATTATGTTGGCCTTCCTCCATCGCATAGTCGACCCACAGGTCCCATGACCCACTTGGCTCGACCCTCCGTTGCACAGTCAGCTTCGCTGGCCTCACTGGTATTATTTTGTGGTATTACTTGGTATCTTTCTCGTGTTGCAGTAAGCGTGAGTTTTAATATCTTTGGTACTATACAATTCCAGAGTCGACCAACTCACACCTACATTGGTTTTGAATGTTTCTCACAACGTAACGCAGAGCATATACCTCACCCCTCCTGCTCCACACTACGCTACCCAACCTCGTTCCATACTCCGCCTCTTCGAGCACTACATAGTTCACATCTGCATAGCCTCTACACAACCCTCTCTCACTCCTACACAATCATTCCTCCATCCTCCCCTCGTGGCTACACCTGTTTCAAGACTAAGGCTACTGTCGAAAATGTGCCACTCATAGACGTTAGCCAACTCGGGTATTTTAATGTCCTGGCAAAGGGCGAGCTACCCTCGCAGCTGTAATGTGCCCCTTTATGCCTACCACAGAAATATAGCTACTAAGATCCGTTAATTTAACATTTCTTCTATTTAGGTATAACCGTTCAAGTTGCCAAACGAATTTTAACGCTAGTGAACTGAAAAAAAGATTAGAGATGTCAGAAAAGGGTGCATGGTTAATATAAAATTAGGATTTAAGATTTACTTTATTGTTTTTGTTCCAATTTTTGGCTCGAGAAAATTGGGGTCTCGAGGCCAGAATTATTTATCTCAATGACTCATAATTGTCACACGGGAACCATTGCGTCAGTTCCAAGATAAGAGTTGAAAGAAGGCCGCAAAAAGTCTTTTTTCTAGTATGGTCAACAGGTCAAAAAGAAAAGAAGAAGGGAACAACCATATGTAAGATACCTGCGTTGTGGTTTAGCCTCGTGTGAATGAAAATAATGTGCCAAAATCATAGTTGTAGTGACCAGTGCATAGAAGCATCTGCAACTAAGGTTTTTACAGGCAGTCCTTTGTAAAAAGAAATGCATTACTTCACATTTTTCTCGGATCGATGGCAGCTGCCTGTCACATATGTTTGAATATGGAAGGAGGAATCATTGAATGCAATAGAAGGGGAAATGTTGGTGGCAAGGCCAACCTGTTGGGAGAGAATTACAACATTACATCTAGTGGGAAGGCTCTTAGAAGACTTCGGTAAGATGGTTACATGGGTGACCTTGTTAATTAGTTGGGCACCCTCGTACTATGCCTCCATACCTTACTTTCATATTTCTTTACTTTTCACAAATTTCATACGTACTATAATGTTATCTATCTATACAGATATATGAATGTCAAGACGAGCTCGATTCTTTCAGGGACTTTATATTTTATTTACACTTTAAAATTTAATAAAAGGGATTAAATATGAAAACTTATATATATGCATAAGTCATGCAAAATATTTATGTCTAATATGTTGGATTTCTTAGAAAAGAAATATTTTTTCCATGCACAAAGTACAGTTGAATATGTGAAACTTTTCGAGAAGATATATATATTTACAACTGTAAAATATAAGCAACTTTGCTTGTCTTTAAATTAGATGCAATATTGCATACACATCTCATGAAAATATAGGATCCATGCTTTGTTTTAATAGATTTTGTAGGGATCTGTTTTATGAAAGGATAAGGAATCCAAGTTATTTTCTTGAAAATGAATATAGAATAAAATAAAGTGGATAATTCATGAAATATTTTCATGGATGGATGATAAGAAATCCAATTTATTTTCTTGAAGATAAATATAGAATAAAATAAAGAGGGTAATTTATAAAATATTTTCATGAACGGTGAAAAAGGAAAAGAAAAGTCAATTAGGTTAATTTTTTTGGCAGGTTTTTCATGAATCTATAGGCATATATTTCCCATGTTGTTTATTTCAAGGCTGCAAAGATTTGAGTGTAGAAACATTGCATAAGAATTTTGTACATGAATTGATGAAAATAAATATTGTTTTCTTGAAAGATGCATATCAATCTTGTTCATACAAGCACAAGAACAAGATTATGTGTGTTAAAGTAATAGAAATTGTGTTAGAAAAAACACTTGTTGCATTAGTCATTGTGATATAGAAAATATGTTTTTGCATGTAGATAAAGAAAGTTACTATGCTAATTTTCTTCAAAAGAATAATCTCTTGAAAACATTGCCTTCATAGACAAATTGTGTCAATTTTTTTATTTAGGTGCATAAAAGGTTAAGTTACACTTATTATTGTTGCCTTATTTTATGCATAAAATATGGTTATCTATGCTAATTTCTTGAAAGGGAAGCATGTGAAACTTGCATAAAGAAAAATAGAGAAATGTGGTTATATTAACTTTTGAAAATAAGTATGTATTTGTTTACATGAAAATAATAGTTAATGATGGCAGAATTCTAGACAAGGAAATATGTGATGTGTACATTAAAGAAGCCCTATTAGGATAAATTCTTGCAAGAACAAAGAATAGTCATTTTGTTCTAGAGATATGTTATTTGCATTGGTAGAAGAACTATTGAGCTATATTTCTTTATAAAAATTAGATGTAATTACTTTTATGCTATCATAACTATTATCTTGGTTTCTTTTGGAATAAGATGTATATTCATGCAAAATTTGAGATAACACTCGTTTGGAAAGAATATACATGTAATGTCCCTTAATAATAAATAATAAATAATATTAAAAAAAACAAGAAAATAAATAATAAACAATGAATAAAAAAATAATAAAGATAAAAATAGTAATAAATAATAAATAACCATACTAAATCTCTAAATAAATATAAATAGAAATAAAACAAGAAAGCAATAAAGTTGCATGTAAACACATGGAGTGTGTGCATTTGGTTCCCCTTCCAATGTTTACTCTATTTATTAGATGGTGAGGAAGATGGGAGGCATTACATCATTCCAAGATTCTATCATTCATTCTCTTGGGAGAACAGTGTTCTAATACAGAGGATTCCCTGGCAGTAGTACATTCCGTGGCAGTAGTACGTTGGTTGAGGACTTGGGGGTGGCCAGTTGTAACAAGACGTTGTGCAATTGAGCCCATGTTAGGTGGAGAGTCGTCCCCAAAACCTTGTTGCAGTTAGCAGAGTTCAACTGAAATCACAAATAAGTATTTCTATCCATAGTTTTGAACTTGATGTTAATTAGTTGGTAATTGCATGTTGAATATAAATTACCTGATTAATTACATGTTTATTTTGGGTTGTTACATATGGTATCAAAGCAGGTTCAACCCTTAGGCCCTATGGGCATCTTAAAAAACAAATTGTTTTTTTTGGTTGAGATTTTTTTAACTTGACTTGTTTTGAAAGTCACAGGACCATTACTTCAGGGAGGCCACATGTCTAACTCAATGAGAGACCATTAAAAGATCTCATCTGTTCTTTAGTGAGGAATTTAATAAATAAAATCTATTGCAAAATTTTCCAGGAGTTCTTCTAACATTCATCATGCAAGACTAACAAGATACTCTATTCTTTCTTTTTGTTTGCAGGTAGTTTTTAGTTCTTGAATAATAAAAACAAGATATTCAACCCTTGGCCCTTGATACATTACAATAGAGACTAATAAACCTAATTATAGGGTTCTTTCCATCCAAATACCACTGTCATAATACCATAGAGCACAAAAATATATGCCCAAAACCATGAGCGGTAGACTATCATTCCGGACTTATGTTTAAAAAAAGGCTTCAACTCAACCGACGGCCCAAGCTATCGAGAAGCTTCCCCAAGCAAAATATGTGATCCGCCCTAACCTTTAGCTTCGCTCTTTCGACATGACAAGTGCAACTTGCAGGTACTCAGGGCTACGTCATAGTTAGTATTTTATATCAGTTACAATTATATCTCCCTCACATGCACGAGTGCGTGCAAATAAAAAAGACTTACCAGATTTTTTCTGGAAAAATAAAAATTTGACCTTAAAATTCAATTAAATATTATCAAATTAGAAATTACATTTCTATCATTTCATTAATTCACCATATTAAATTATCTTTAACTCTAAATTTATTGTACCTCGAAAGAGTTAAAATCCCTGAAATGTAATTTTTTTCTTATTACAAAACAGGAAAATTGTAATTATTTATATTCGGTAGTTGTATTTGAAGAATTTACTCAAATATCTATCTAAGATGCACTTAGGTATAGAATTACCACCTTGCAGCATAAAAAGCAAAGGTGTGAAGGTTTATCATTATGCTCCACATTCATGGAATTTTATTAGTCTAAATATGTATGTTTTTGTATGTTACAATTGTTAGGTAGAATGTTTGATTTATGTTATTTTTTTATTTTTTATTTTTTAAATAAAATAAAATAAAATGTATTTAATTTTTATTTAACTTTCTAATCTTAAGGCTATCGAGTCAATAGATTATGTCCTCTATCGAGCTGTCTTGACTTCACTAACCTGGTTGTCAGATATCTGTGGACATGGAACCGTTTGATGGTGGGTTCTGTTGAGAAACTTGTTTCTATTTTTATTTGAACCTCTCCTTTCATTTTCACGCTTGTGATTGTTCTGGTTCTTATTTAAACGTGAACACTTTTCATTTCACACGAGTGAGGGTTATTTGACATGAAAGGTGGGACTGGTCAATTATCTGGTTCACTGTTCAACTTGTTGACTTCACTAACCTGGTTGTCAGATATCTGTGGACATGGAACCGTTTGATGGTGGGTTCTGTTGAGAAACTTGTTTCTATTTTTATTTGAACCTCTCCTTTCATTTTCACGCTTGTGATTGTTCTGGTTCTTATTTAAACGTGAACACTTTTCATTTCACACGAGTGAGGGTTATTTGACATGAAAGGTGGGACTGGTCAATTATCTGGTTCACTGTTCAACTTGTTCTTTACTTCGAGTAGAGAAACTATATATTGAATAGAAGTCGAACAACTTGATATTGAACGAATAGTTTTTTTTTGTTTTTTTATCTTCTATTGAAAGAGCCATCTTGGATACATTTAATTCGTGAACTCACACATTCGGTGCTCAGTAATTGCTCATAGAATTTCTTAACTGAATATAAAATAGTTGATGGACAATGTATCTCACAATATTAACTAATCGAAATTTTCCAGGTGTCTGAACTCTTTGGTTTCATAGTTGTTATAATTGCTTCACTTTCCAAATTTATTTGTTGTTTTTAATCAATTTCAAGGCACAGATATGTACAAATGGGTTGTTACAGATATTTTCCTTCTTTCCAACGAAAAACTCATCATTGAACAAAATAGCCTCACTGTATTGCATGACTTTTACGACAACTCTACATCAAATTTTTCTTCTGCTAGAATCACTCTCTCTAAATCTAAGTTAAATTTGCAGTAAAGTTGCATTTACAGTCGAACTCGAATTAATCGTTGCCAATTTAATGTTTGTGTATAGAGCTTCTTTCTACTATATTGAGCCCTTGTTTGTTTTTAATAATGAATGATATCGATGAAGCTTCTCTCAACAATGTTATACGTGATCAGATCTAAAATACTATCAAAAAGAACAAGTAAAGTAGGATCTATACTAATTATACTGATAACAGGGAAAATTTTTACCATATTAAAAAAAAGGGGGGGGAAATATTAACTACGTTTGGAAAATTGACATTGAATGAGGGCTAAATATGAAACACTCATGCCGTGGATTTGGCGGGGGGCCACAGATTCGATGGCCGGTTGTGACGAATAAATTTTGGTTCTCCATGTAAATATTCTTTTTCTGGTGCCTCAACTTTATCAGTTCCACTCTTCGATTTCTTCGATTTCTTGCTGGATTCATCGCTCTTGGGCTTGTTCACTCTTTGTTTTAGCTTTACACTATGATTTTTCGGAGGATTGTCGAACTTTACAATTTTTTTTTTTTTCTCCCCAGCGGACGATATCAGATTTGAATCGAACAGGAGAATAGTGAACCCGATTTAGCTTAATGTTTGGCAGGGTTCCTGAACTGATTGCCGTCTTGATTTGCTGAAATATTTACGGTTGAGCTCCATTTGTAGCATGGGGGTGTTCTCTGGAGGCGGGGAAAAGAATGGCAGGTGTGGACTGATGCTCCGGTATTAATCTTGGCCGGAATGTTGTGTAGTCGACTTGGATTCCTTATAGCTTCCAGCTAGACATTCCGCCTACCCAGTTTGAATTACACAAAGGGTTATATGATTTAGACATGTTATATCCACACTGGATATTCATATAGTGCTATCCGCATCCATGTTGTCAGAAATTGCCTTGTGCTTTGTCTTTGTGCTTGTAACAAAGAATTCACGATAGCAAAGACAATGGGCAGAGGATTGGGTGCCTATCTGAATAATGACAATGCGAACATATTCAGGTTCGATTCGCGGCATATGCCGATGTATTGTAGCTAATATGTTTGTTAAGGGTTTTGGATCTTTATGTTGTAATTGATGAAAATAAAACCCGGTAGCCATTAAAGCTTTGTGAGAGTTTGATATGGTGTTGCCTTCGCGGGTGCACTTGCAGGTGGGTCATTTTATTAATAAAATGATTTTATTTTTTGTTTTGGGGAGGGTTAATCTTCCCAATCATCCGATCGGGTTTTGGGTTTGGTGGAGGTGTCTCTTCTTGTTTATGGTGTGTTTCTGTTGGAACCTCTCTTGATTGTTTGATTTCGTTTTTGCAAAACCCTTGAATTTGTTTACTCTCTTGAATGGTATGTTTGATTACATTCATTAAGGTTAAACCAACTCACGCATAATCTAAGGCAATAGCGGATGATGCTACAAGCTAGGAATCTGGTATTTTTTTGCCATACATTAACCTCTTTTTCATTTCTAGATCACATGATAACTCTTATAAGTTAATTTTTGCTAATGTCAAGGCTAATACATGCTTTGTGATGATACTTCAAATCAATTAACATTTATAAATCTGGAATGATCTCTGTTTTAAACCAATTGTTGCATTTGCTTGTCAAGATCTTCCGTTTTCATATGCGGCAGATTTCATGGTCTCAATTCCTAAATTCCATTTTATGATGCAAATGGATATAAACAGTGGTCATTAATTTATTGATGCCAATTCTTTTGGGGAAGGGTATGTAAATTTAAATCAATTCCTGATGACATTTGTATGATGATAATACAATTTAATATTTGGATCACTTCTCCGATCAAGGCAAATGTTTAAATGGTTCAACTAATTTCAGTCCTATGCACATTTTATTTGACTAATCTATGGAACACGGGTATACTTTATTTTTTGGCAACTCTAGTGGATCTCTAGATCGGTTGATTACTAATAAATTCATATGTGAATGATTTATTAACACAAAAGTGACATTTACATTTCAATGCATGGGTTCCATGAGCATATATGATATACTTCAAAGATTCATCAGATACGTATATATTTCTTTATCATAAATTATAGTTATATACAATAGTTATACCCTATATCTATATATCTTTTTGATAAATTAAAATAGTTGTAGTCCTCCTATATAGGTTCCACTAAAGCCAACACACTTTTGTTATGGTTAAAGCGGTATCATGAACTGAACATATGAATGAATGAGATCTTTACTTTTAAACTTTGGGGTACCTTCATTCTAATAAATTTGATTTTGCACTGCAATTTCCATTCAGATTACATGTATGTGCTCATTTACTACATTTGCATCAACGTTTTTAATGATATCGTTTGTATATTAAACGTCATCAAGCTACCATTGAAGTCTCCTTCATTCTTGAGTGAGTCACTTGGGTTTGCAACATATATATAAACCACATGATGGTATATTTTAGTCTCAGTGGCAAATCGTACAGAGTTGGATTTGGAGCATCTAAATCATGCTTTATTGTTTAAACTTTATATACATCTAAATCATACACTATGATTTCAGTTTAGTTTAATTAACTGTTATGATGTTGAGTATAATGTTACATGAGGTTTTGTGATTCAAGGTTAATTACATATATTGGATAAAGTTGTCTAAGGAGAAATGGGAAGGAGAAAATTGCAAATTCTCTAATGATGATAACTAATGATAGCTCATGTGATTATGGCCAACTTGGATATAGATACTTAAGGTGGTTAAGAGGAAGTGTCACAACAAGGGTAAAAAATCAATAAGAAGAGGCAACCTATTTTAGAACATAATGGAAGAGTTGGTATAATCATAACTTGGTACTCTAAGGGTATCACTATAAGGTCTATCTAAGGATGATGCACATAAAGAAGAAAATATTAGCAATCAACTAATGAAGTTGAATAATCATGGTAATAATGAAAATCATTTTGAAGGAACCTCAAAGGTATGATGGCATAGATTAAAGAAGTAAATCCGTAATAAAATTGATCAATTGGAGGAGATAAGTTGTGTGCATGACAACATCTATAATAGTTTTTCCCTCTAATGGGAGGGCCACATTGTAAAGTTTTCCATAGGTGATTAACTGTATGCATGAATTATCGACAACAAGATGTATGATCAGGCAATTTTATAGGGTATTACCCAAGTTGGGGAATAGTAACAACATTTCCGAAGAGTATCTGTGCTATGCTTCTAAGAGAGGAGGAAAATAAACCACAATGACTGGAGGTCGGAAATTAAAGTCAATTTAATAAAATAGAGTGAAGTGAAGAAGTTTCCATTTTTGAAGCTAGTAGACATGGAATATTAGGAAATTAAGACTTGGAGAAAAGTAAATATATATATCAGGTAGGAGGAAATGAAGGGATGTTCTATCAAGAAGAAAAGTTCTTTTAAGGGCATTGATGAGTGGACCAAGAAACATGATTGGTAATGGTAATAGTGATGATCTACATAGCTTAAAGGTGTGAAGATGAGAAGTTGAGAAATTTCATAATGACCAGTGACAATAAACGAGGAAGACCTTTAAAGGTTTAAATGGTAAAAAAAAAGAAAAAAAATATAATAGTTGAAGTATAGGAAAGAAATGTTGCTAGAAGTTTATAAGGATACCTTTAGAAGGATTGTGTACATATTGTGTACTTGACTGATTTTCATTCATTGTTTCATGAGTAGGACTTCACATAGAGAAACTTATCAAGTTTTGTTCCCATAGCACTAAAAGAGGTTGTTTCCACAGAACACCACACATTTAAATTTTTCATGGACAATGATGGTAGTAGTGTTTCCAACTGTTTCAAAATCTATAATAAAGATATTGTTTAACGAGCAAGAATATCTTGTCCAATTTGAAGAAGGGTGAATTTATAATAAAGCAATGAAATGGTATTGAGATAGGAACTTGACGAAATAAAAAAATATTTTTGTGGATGAAAATGATGATTGTTAAGTGATGTATGTATTTAAATGGTGTGTATAAGTCAACATGGATCAACAAACCCTCATGCAAGTAAACTAAGCATGATATAAAATTAAATCATGATGACCTAGTGTTTATATGCAATTGCATATAGCGATATTGGAATCGGTAAGCCAAAGGGTAAATGGATGTAAAAGCAAGGGATTTTAAGTTTGAGATAGACGATTTAAATAATGATTGTATAACTAGTAATATCTTAACAATGAATTTCACCAGAATTTCCTTAGGGAAGGAAGAAGATATGACGAGAGATTAAGACTCAAGATGATGAGGCTCATGTGAAATTTAAAAATGTACTTAGATGATTATACATATGGTGTAAATGGTCAACATCCTAGTGAAAGAAGTGGAAATGATTATTGAAAAAGTAATTGGTATCTTGATGAAAACATAACGCTAACAACACTGATGAGATAACATAGATCCTAGATGGATGATGAATAATCTTAGTTCATAGTTGAACGGGTGTAAAGTAAATGAAATTGATTTTTCTAATGAATCATGATAGACTATTATTCTTTATTATTCTATTATTCTATATTTCATATTTTTGTTCTAGGAATAGGAGATTGATTAACAATAACTTTAAATAATAAAGTTATCAATTTATCTAGTTTTTCTTTTTCCCCTCCTATTTTTAAAGTTTTAAGCAAAGGTCTAAACTTTGCCTTGGCTCCTAAGAAGATCCCTGTGGAGGACATCATTTGTGACATAGAATTTGGGATTCGGGGTTTACCTGATAGTATTAAAAACACTATTAGGCAAGATTGTGTTATCATCCTAAGGAAAGCTAAGCCTCCCAGGAGCAACCTTAGCAGGGATGAGTTTGAAGCCCTTAAATCTTTAAATCAGAACAAAGATATTGTTGTTCTGAAAGCTGACAAAGGTGGGGCTGCTGTCATTCTTAACAGGGAGGAGTACCGCAGTAAATTGTTAGATCATCTTCATAATAGTGGAAGTTATAAGAAGCTTCCCAAAAACCTGTTGAAGAAGATCTTTGGGATTGTGGCACTTGCCATTAAATCTAGTAACTCAGTGAGTCCCTTACACCATAAACTCATTGAGAGCAATCTGATCACCCCTAGAATCCATGGGCTCTCGAAAATTCATAAGGAAGGAGCTCCCCTTAGGCCCATTGTCAACACCATTGGACGTCCAACCTATCTTCTTGCTAAGTTCCTTGCCTTGAAGCTTAAACCCTTAGTTGGTCGCACAGGGTCCTTTGTTAAAGACTTGACTTCCTTTATTGAGGAGCTCAAGGACATCAAGCTCGACTCTGGGGACATTCTTGTCAATTTTGATGTGGTTTCCCTCTACATGTGCATCCCTATAAATGAGGCCATGGCAGTAATCAACCGTCTAACTGATCCTGATACTGCTCGGTTAGTTGAGATCTACCTTACTTCGACCTTTTTTAGTTTTGAAGCTGAGTTTTTTGAGCAAACCTGTGGAGTTTCCATGGGCTCACCCCTATCCCCTATTGTTGCTAATCTTTTTATGGAGGATTTTCAATCTAAGGCTTTGAACTCAGCGTGTCTCCTGCCCAAGCTTTGGAAGCGTTATGTGGATGACAGTAATGTCATCTGGTCTCATGGCTAAGAGGAGTTAGATCTCTTCTTCGATCATCTTAATAATCAATCCTCGACCATCAAGTTGACTAAGGAACAAGAAGTCGATGGTTTCCTCCCGTTCCTTGATATTCTTATCTCGAAGAATGAGGATGGCTCTCTCTCCCACTGAGTGTTTCGCAAGAAAACTCATACAGAGCAGTATCTTCATGGTAGTTCCCACCATTTCCCAGCCTAGAAGTTTGGGGTTCTCAACACCCTAACGACTCGTGCCTTAAGGATCTCTGATGAAAGGAGCTTCGAGGAGGAGAAGTCCCATCTCCTTAATGTCTTTTTTGAGAACGGTTATAACAGACATTTGGGACAAAAGGCTTTCCTCAAAGCAACTAAGAATTCGTTATCCAGAAGAGACCCTAAGGATCGGATTCCTGGTGTCCATCTTCCTTATGTCCAAGGGACCACGGATAGGATTGTGAGGATTCTTAAGAAGCATAATGTCCCCACAACCTTTAGACATCTTAACAACATTCGTAAGTCCCTCAGATCTGTGAAGGATCCTATCGACCCCAAGGACATGAAAGGTGTTTATATTATTCCTTGTTCTTGTGGGACCCCCTAAATCAATGAGACTGGTCACTCCATTAACCAAAGGATTAGTACGCACGCAACTGACCTCAAGCATATGAGAACCAAGCCTTCTGCTTTAGCAGAACATGTTGAGAAAACCAATCATCATGTCTACATCGAACAAGCTAGTGTGATTGCTAGAGTGTTGCAATTTCATCACCAGAAATTTAGGGAAGCCCTTGAGATTGAAAAAGGGACGAACAATCTTAATAGAGAGGATGGCTGGAAGATGAGTAGTTGCTAGGCCCCAGCCCTCTCCTCCTAGTCGTTTTCTCCCTTTAGTATTTATTTATTTATTTATTTTATCATTTTTTCTAGGTCTTGAATTCTCTAATATTTATTTATTTTAACTCTTTGACTTTTAACTAATATAATATTTTTATTTTAATTTTTTATTTATTTTATTTTATTTATCATATTTATTTTTTATTTATTTATTTTTATGTTTTTATTATTTATTTATTATTATTTATTTAATTTATTACCCTAATTCTTAATTTTATTTTGGACTATTTAAATTTTATTTACCGTCCCATTTTTTTTGTAATTTAATTAATTTTATTATTATTATTATATATTATATTTTATTTTTCATACTAATGTAAATTGAACTTTAATTTTTTATTTTTCACCCTTTGATTAATACTTAAATAAAATTAATGATTAAACATTCCTAATTAGAATAACCAAATATAAAAACCCCTTCATGCATTATATGGATATAATAATTAAAATTAAAAAAGGAATAAATTCATTATTTAATATCCTAATGTGAAAATATTTAATTATATAACAGTCTAATTTATAATATATTATAATTATGATATTATTCTATTATTAGAAGTAATTACTTTTGACTTTTTAACATTATAGCCATTATATAGCCATTGATGGTAAACCTAGCCGTTTGAAGATCTACACTCCCTTTTTATTTTGCAGCCATGATCTGATTCCTCAACTTGTCCTGATGATGAACCACACTGGTTGGTTCGAAACGCATTGACAAAATAATATCTCTATGTAATTTTCACTGAAGATTCTTCTCAGAAAAGTATTGACATGTTTCTCGTATTGATGATGTTTCATGATATGATGGTATGAGGGTGATCATGCACATGTGGTTCATATTTATATAGTTGTTACGATAGTGATAATGTATCCTTATGATGATGATGATGTGCATAGGCATTATGATGTTACATCAAGGTATATTGACATACTACGTGATGATAGGTATTTTTTTACTCATGATGGATATGATATGCATAATGTGGCATAGGAATTATGATGCTATGAGGTTTATTGACATGTGGTTCTTTTATTATGTGAAGTCAGGATATGTTTCTGATGCAAATATGTTGATGTTCTGACTTATGATGGTATTTCATAAGGTGAAGCTTGTGATAGTTGCGTACAAATCTATGACATGCATGAGCATGCAGTTCGTTATTATTCGTAATGTTGCGGTTAACAATGATGAATGTTACATGATGACATGCAAGACTTTGCATGTGGATTATTTTCTATTATACTATGATGGTATAGCTAATGCATTGGTTGCATGTTGAGGTGTGATGATTCACAGGACTCCACAAATGGGCCGAGAAGGCCGGTTTATTTGATGATCTCATGTGAGCCCATACACACGAGGGAGAATAGATAACACCATATGGGCTGGGGACAAACTCAATCACCACTATATATGCCAATGGTTCCTTTGTCTTGTATAGCTCTTGAAGGGATATGGGACCATCTTGAGGAGGCCAAGTGGCTGATGTTCTAGGATAGGTGCCTATTATTGGATTGGGATGTCAAAGTCTGGTGGGGGTGTAAGGACTTCGATGCCTAGAGCTGTGCACCTTAATAGTTGTGGAGGGAGTGGATCAGCCTTCCGAGATGCCCGGAGTCATTGAGTACCGTACTGGTTCCTGCCTTGTGGCAGATGAGGTTTGAGTTGGGCGCGAGCCTTGGGGCCAGCCTTGGACTAGGATACAGACTGGGAAGGCTTATGCTTGGTTCTGAAAGTGGGAAAAAATACAGATATTCCTTGGGATTTCCTGGGTGTTGTGAAACTTTTGATGCTTGCTAGTTATACTAGTTCAGTAGAGGGTGTCAGCAACATGAAGTAATAAATAACAAAATAAAATGTTAAGTAATTCAACTTAACTTCAGGATGAAGTTCTTTAAAGTGGGAGAGTATGTAATGTCCCTTAATAACAAATAATAAAAATAATAAATAATAAATCCCTTAATAATAAATAATAAATAATAATAATAATAATAATAAACAGTAAATAATATTAAAAAAATACAAGAAAATAAATATTAAACAATGAATAAAAATTAATAAAAATAAAAATAGTCATAAATAATAAATAACCATACTAAAGCTCTAAATAAATATAAATAGAAATAAAACAATAAAACAGTGAAAAAATCAATAAAGCTATCAAAAAGAAATAAAACAAGAAAGCAATAAAGTTGCATGTAGACATATGGAGTGTGCATTTGGTTCCCCTTCCAATGTTTGCTCTATTTATTAGATGGTGAGGAAGATGGGAGGCATTCCATCATTCCAAGATTCTATCATTCATTCTCTAGGGAGAATAGTGTTCTAAGACAAAGGATTCCTTGGTAGTAGTACTTTGATTGAGGGCTCGGGGGTGGCCAGTTGTAGCAAGACCTTGCACAATTGAGCCTACAGTTGGGTGGAGAGTCGTCCCCAAAACCTTGTTGTAGTTAGCAGACTTCAACTGAAATCACAGGTAAGTGTTTCTACCCATAGTTTTGAACTTGATGTTAATTAGTTGATAATGGCATGTTGAATATAAATTACTTGATTAATTACATGTTTATTTTGGGCTATTACAATACACTCACATGTGGGAAACGAAAACATGCTGTGTTAGCCTACATTAGGGAAGATCCTTTTGGAAAAGTATATGCATTTGCATGCATAGGAACAACATTCATTGTGTTAGTTTTCTTTACGTATTTGCGTGAATCAAAATTCATAGTTGAAGGGCTAGTTATTTTGATAAATTTTATGTAATTTCCATCATGAAGATCATAACTCATGTGTTAGTTTCCTTTAAAGGAATGTGTGGATAGTTGTAGTGTTTTTTATTGCAAGAATGTGTACTTATGCAAGGGGAAATAATAGTTATTGTAGTATTTGTTTATAGACATTCATTGATTGTTATATGATTATAACTAATGCATATGTAATGTTGTTAAAGGAGGCATGTTGGAATATTTTACCTGCATTCCATGAATGTACATGAATAGATGGTGAAACACCACTAGTATATATTTATGAATTGGTTTGATTTATGCTTGATTTAATCATGATATTAAAGGTTGTTAACAATAGTAGTTGCATGAAAACGTTGTGACATATAAAGATGAATTATGTTTACCATTATGGAAGGGAATAAGTTAGTCATCTATGTATATTGAAGGAACCCCAGTTGCGGGATAATCAAAATGGCAAGAATAGGGCTCTAAAGACTCAATGCTCAAGGAGTTGTTGGTAAATGATGTCATGATAACTGTAATAACAAATAGCAAGTTATGTTGTTTTTGAGATGATATTTTTTGTAATATTTTATGACAATGGTTAAGGGATGGACTCCCTTATAACCATTGAGTGAGTGGTGAACACCCACATGAGTGTCTAATATTAAATTAAATGTTTGTTGGTTTTCACCCTATGAGGTATCGAGGGTATATTGGTGTCTAACGATGTGGTTGCATGTTGTGCTATTTTTATGATGTGAGTTCCTTGTATGAGATGATGTTTACAATATCAAGTATGTGATTAACTAATTATGTGAAAGGAACTATGAAAAGTATGCAAGGTTACATCAGAATTTTATGTTAATAGACTACAACAATGGTTGTTAATGTTTATGCAACTTACTATGCCTTTTCTAACATATTCTACGTAATCATGGAAATTCTATTGAACGTTTAATATGTAATAGTAATTTTGATAGTTACCCATGGGCAGATTGTATAAAAAATTTCTAGCTCCATGCATTTTCATAGAGGTTATTGGGGCAAGTTACAAGTGGTATCAGAGTGTAAGGTTGCAACACTGCCACCTTTAGGAAATGTTAAGCAGAAAATAAAAGCGAGATATGTTACTCGTGGGAATTCGATCAAGTATGAGTCTAGAAATCTACATATTGATATATGTAGTAGACTACTTTTGACATGAGATGAGTGATTCATGTTTATAACCCCATTGAAGAGTAGTAAGTAATGAAGTCTGCTGCAAAATTGTATTGATGACATTTGAATCCCGACGATGATAAAAGACAATAAAACCTCTGTTACACCTGCTAATACTGGGTCGAGCAGTGAGACTTCACTATAATAGTTAGTTGTTGATTAAGTCTTGTCATGATTGCATCAAGATGGTTGGTAGCATTGATTAGTTAGTTTCGCGTGATTAACTATTACAACTTATATGCATAAATTAGATTTTAATTCATTCTATTGTAAGTTTGAATAAATGATTATGGTAGTTACTTCATGTATTAGTCTATTGGTGACAAAACACTGTGGGAATTGGAAATGTTTGGATTGTTACCCTAATTCTTATTGACATTTACACATTAATGAATATTTGTATACAATTTTATGCGTGACATTTTTGTATGCCAATTGTGGTATACTCTGCAAAGACCAAGATAGGGTGAGCTATTACTCCAACCCTATGGGTAATAGATAGGTGTGATACCCTGTTGTCTAGAGTTCCATCAACCGAGGAGCCTTCTATCTCAATTCCTCACCCCGTGAGCTCAGATAGGGGGAGAAGTTTGCTCATTGTCCTTGATGAGTGATGCTCGTTTATATCATTATGGTCATGTTAGGTACCAACTTCATCATCATGTAGTAATAGTAGTAGTCTCATGTTCACGAAGGAGATCAAATCAAATATCATATTAGAAAACAAACAATCATATATATATCAAAAAAAGGATATCATATTCATCCTCCCTCTCAAGGAGGTGCCAACCACAATCTTGAGCTTGTCTCATAGAGCGACATTGTATCAATGTATGAAGGTATCTCAGTCCCAACTATATGTGGGATTCTATGTCGATTAGAATGTATCTATGTCATATCCAGATCATCCTCAGACAACTCCTAAGGAACTTCTTCATGCTCCCACATGGGTAGTCATGATAGCAACATCGTACTCAACCTCGGTTTTCAAGATATCATGACAGACATCATACTATGGTAGCATGCAAATGTGTTCATCTCATCAATAATCATCCTAATATTCACGAGTAAATCGAAGAAGTCACATATCAAAGGAGGATCATCCCATGCAAGTAATATTAAGGACTCTATGCAACAACTCAATGTGAATGAAGTGGCTCAATCATGAATGGACTCATGTTATATTCACATCATGTATATATATGGATGGATGTTCTAAACAAAAAATCAATTCTTCAATCAACTATCAGTTTCCAAGTCAAGTTTAACAATATATCTTCACAACTTCCTGAAATTCAATAGGAGTGTCGAAGGATTTTCATTTCCACTTTCCAATACTTTTTCATTAGATTCTCAATATAGATTTTATTTTCCCCACTTCAAAAATCAATTCATCATGCCATGGTTCACCATTTTGATCTTCAGAAGACATATGCCACTTACATATATCATCATAGGATCATTTCCTATCAAGAGTAGACCATCATCATATAAAATCAAATTAAAAAAATCAAATTCATACCTTCAAACACATCTGAAGTAGAGGTTTGGATCAACACATATTAATTTTGGCTTCACAAGATAACTATGAATGTGAACATATCTAGATAACGGAGATTTATTAATAAAACATTGTCTACAAGTATAACACTTTTACCAAACCAATATGCTAAATATTGTACAATTAGCTAAACTAATTTAGCTTATCAAAGTTTAGATGCCATATCATAACTAATATCAAGATCATCACGGTGTCAAAGTATCACATTATTTCCACCAGGTGACAGGTATTGCTCTCATCAAGTCATGCCTTCATATATTATCATTCAAACAAGTTACCATAAGAAATATCATTCCAAGTTTCATCAGGTCATAAATTCATCCTCATTATTATAATATAAGTCACTTGATGAAAATGCATACGCTAGAATAAGTTATGTAGGTTCCAACCATTCATGGTGATAGCTTCATATTGAATCACAATTCTTGACACTTCAACTAATGTTCTAAGAAAGAGGAGGCAAATACAACAACATTATCGAATATGAATATTAGTCATTGGAAGTTCATATATCATTTTCATCAAGGAAAATAATAATTCGTCGAATCAAATCATTAGTCATTAGGCCAAATTCAAAATTTTCTATCATTGAGAGATCTCTATTCCAAAACATATCTTAATATCAAGTCAAAGTTCTAATTCATTATCAAGCATGATGTCAAAAATCCAAACACTGCTCATTTATATCAATCAACCAAATCATGTCAAACTCTTGTAGCACAAACTTCAAGCATAATGGCATATCTATATGCATATCTTAGTGACCTGCAAACAAAAGTTCAATACATATATTAATATTAGTAAACATTCAAACTTTCCTTCTCATAGATATTTCTTTTGTCTTATTCATGTCTCTAAGACTAGTATCCTTCAGGAGTATATATGATTTCATGCACAAAACTTTGTTTTTATGTTTAGCAGGCATAGTCCCACACATGGGCCTTCCTATGTGCTGTTGGGAGACTACAATTGCACCTTTGACCTTACTTATGTGTGGCTGAAAGGCTACAGTCACACTTGTAACCCTTCTTTCATGTCACTAAGGTTTAGATTAAGGGAAAACTCTCTCTCCTTAGATCAAAACATGGTTGCATATCAACAATGTCATATGTTTCTCTTATTGATGTCCACAAATCATAATTTATTAGTAAAGAGTATATAATGATAGTACGATAAGGTACCTTATGGAGAGGTTCTTCCTCTGAATGGAAATCCACATCATTCATGTTTATTCATGCCATCAACATGTCTATAATGCATCAACATATATGTTAGAACATAAAGGCATACCATATCACATATTTATCATGATTATATATGTTAGCATCAGTTATGACATCATGACATCAATATTTCATCAAGGGTTAGTGTCAAATAAATAATAGGAGAATATTTCAAGAATCATGATCACAACATTACCTCTTTCTCACATAACTCAATCCAATAAGTTAGGGAATTCAATTTTACCATATGCCGCAATCACTATGAACATCAAAACATAACCATGGTAAACAAAAGGTCTTGAATATCAATCTCATTGTTAGACTTCTATCATCATGGTTACAATGCTCAATATAAATAGTATCAAGTTACCATCTTTGCTAACCTTATTCATTGCATCAAGATATCCCAAATTATAGATGTTAGCCAATCATCATGTACACCACTATATCAAAGAAGTAGCTACGAAGAATCAAGAAATCCATCATGTCTAATAAGTGAGATACTTGTTCAATATCAAGTGCACCATTTCATCATAAGAACCAAGATTCCAAATCACTTCCATATGTATGCATGGGCCATTTGAGAAGGGGACATTCTCATCATACTTTAGGGTTTACCTCTCCATTTAATATTATAACATGTTAATTTTTGTAACTGCGGTAAAATTCCACCTTGGATAGCTCAAATGACTGAGATAATGTCCGCATCACATTATTCTTTTTGATAGGACCAAAATCAACCTAAATATCACTTGATTTGGTCAAGCGGAAGTGAAGTTATGAATTATTTTATTCACACATGTATTATGTAGTTGGTCATACCTAACCACATGAGTAACTTCTTTGGTCATTTTTAACCCCAAGTTAACCCTCAAGGAAACCTATAAAAAGAAGCGACTTCAAGCTCATTTGGACACACTCAAATTATGTTTCTATTCTTCTACTTTCTCTTGGCTCGCATAGGCTCATCGACATATGTCCTCATTGGATCCGAGATCATAGGTGAAGGGTTCACTCTGATTTAGGGTATTATGGACGTTGGTAGTTAGCTTACCACAGTTGCTAGCACAAAGTGGGAAAGGGAGTGACTATGTGGCCATGGTCACTCGAAGGCAGTTCAGAGGGAGCAACTCTGGGTTCAGAGGCTTCTGGTCCTCGGTAACTTACACTAGAAAGCTCACGGAGTGACCTTGCTGATATAGTTGATCGGATCTACATCGTGATAGTGTGATTGTGCTTTGATAGTAGCTTAGTTAGCCCAATAAGAGAGTGGTTTTTTAGTTATAATCGCTCGGATAATGTATGTATGAGTGTGACTCTGAGGTTTTCAGTTGCTCACAAACAGTGGTGATGAGAGCGACCCACCTTTAGATTAACTGTCTTTCGCATCCCGACATCACTTGACTTCACAGATCAATGGATCTAGTTCTGTCTGCTATAGATCAGTGGATATGGGTTTCTCTGCTACATATTAGGTAGATCTGAGTCTCTCTTTTCTATTATAAATATCTATAGATCTATGGATTTGATTTGTTAGTTTGCGCTACAATTATATGTATTGGGCTCAGTGATTAGTGATAACAGTACTCAGCAGTGACTCAACATATTATTGACAATAGTACTTAGTAGTGATTTGACATAGTGATAGGAGTCCCTAGCAGTTATTTGACACAGTGACAACAACGCTCAACAATGATCGACAAAGTGATGACAGTATACTTCAGTGAACATCAGTTTATGACAACTAATTACTTCCATCAGTATAAGGGTTCTCATTGCTAACATGATTAAGATTTGTTTCATAGATATCATTATTGTTTTTGCTACATAGATAATGTGATTAATAATTGTACTCTTTATTGTAACTTTTGATGACGATCTAATAAGAAGAAGAATATTTGTAAGGGTTTCCCCCATATTAGGTTTTTCCCTAGTCTCAGACCAATCATGGTGTCTCTATCTATGCATGCTTTCTTTTACTATTCCTTTTCATGTTTTGTTACATTGATGATGATGATGAAGGTGACATTGTCTCTTTTTATATTATTTCATATGATGATGTATAATGGTGTAGATCTAAATTATATGAGGTGAACTTAATGTATTTATGATTAAATGTAACTATCATGGTAAAGAACAATGTTGCGCTAAGAAAATTAACATGGAATCAGAGTTGGGATGAAGAAATTCCATGAAGAAAACATTGGTATATGGACCATGGACATTGATGGCTCTTTAATATTGGTTCAAGAGGGAGAGGACCAACTCTCATTGAATATAAGTATTTCTTAACTTATGATTCTTCTTACTTGATAGGTTCATGGATCTAGTGATTATGTTTATTGCTTGTACGTCCTATATAAGTATTTGAGTATTTAGATGTCTCTAACCTCCTTGATGAGATGATATGTGTAGATCCTTCATGAGGAGCATCTTGAGATGAAGGTTTAGAAAGAGATAATGAGGTAATTTATGGACAATATGATGAAGTGCTTCAAGTAGCCTATTTCTAATGAGAAGGTGATTAGGTATTTGAATACCTCAAGGTATGCATGGTATCTTATGTTTCAGCTATTGGCTTGGTAAGCCCTAAGGTATGATGATGATGCCTCTTTCTTTATTGGCTCATATATGGATATGAACGTGACTTGGATCTATGTTTCCTATGATGAAAAGATGCACCCAGGGTTGAATATTTTTGTTCCTATTGAATTTTATGAGGATATCTAATACACTTGTCTAATATCTATTGTCTATCCACTTGAATCTTGTTCTTAAAGAAGGCTAACTCTTTGACTCTAGACAATGATACTCTTGATACTTGTCTTGATGGATTTCATATAGAAGGATAGTTTATTGACTCCTAAACATGAGCCTTCTGGTAATGCTTGTGATAAGCATGTGGAAATAACGATTGACACACTTGTTGTTTTGATAATGCTTTATTGAATGACCTAATATAATATCATTGGTAATGAAGTGCATGTGAGAGGTAAAAGCGTAAGATTTGATATTATAGATCTCTTAGTACCTTGTCTTGATGGCATATGATTGAACTGCATGCAGTAACTTGACGGAGTGACTTGACATCAAATTCTATTTGTGTTATATGTTGCTGAAATATAATTTATGTGCATATAAGAACATGGTCTTAGATCTGAAGCCCATTTAGAAATTAGGGTTTATTCTCTGGTCACAGTGACGAATCTAGGAGATTTCATCCCTGTTCACAATCATACCAAGGCCTAAACAATGTCCATGCATCTAAAGTTGCTCCCATAACAACTTGAAGAGAGCGACCAAAGGTTTGGCTGTTATTGACCATCCTATGAAGCTTTCTGAATCTTTATGAACTCCGAATGATGATGTGTCTCACATATTCTACCACTATTAGTTGATTTCTAATGTTGTTGAGTTAAATTGTTGATCATATAATGAAGTTTTGTGCATGAGATCAAATGGTCACCTGGAAGATATCAATACCATAGATGTATTGTAGATAACAACAAGATATGTTAGTTCGAAAAAGTTGAATTCTTTCAATAACATGAATGTTCAAACTGAACTTGTGTTTGCAGGTGACTGGGACATACTTTTAGATATGTCATTATGTTTGTGCTAGATGAGGTCATAATTTCGCTTACTGATATATATGAACAGTTTTTTTCATAACATTTGACAATAGCTGATAATTGAGAATTGCTTTTATTATAGATCGCTCTATGATAGCATTTGGACTTGACCTAATATCTAGTGATGTGATTTAATGATTATTGGTTTTCCCTTATATTGATACTATGTGGGCATGATGACTTATTTGGAAATTGGCCTCCTTACTTTCTAGCACATTGGTTAAAAGCTGAAGGTATATGACTCATCACTCGTGTATGCATTTGCACCTAGCAACATAAATGAATTATGTTATGATCACAAGAATGACTTGATTTGCATGGATGATTGCAACTTTTTGGCTCGATAAAGTCATGATTTGATATGATCTTGATATGAGCTCCACCTGTCTCTAAGTTCAAAGTATTAATGCTATAGTCGTGATTTGGCTTCTAAACTCTGATGAGATGACTCTATTTTTTATGGTGCAACATTGAGTTATGATTATGTTGGCTCAGCAAGGCATTATGCTTAGAACGTTGCAATGCAAATATGTCTAGTTACCTGATGAAGTCAGAATGATGAGTTCCATGATGTGACTTTGATATTTTCCTATCCTGATGATCTAATTGTGATACGTGATGAGCCTCTAATGATTAAAATAAGATAGAGATGGATTATGAAGCTCGAAATAGTGTACCATGTCATGATGAATCAATTTCTATAATTTTGGAAAGAAATTCCATATTGAAAAGCTATTGAAAATGTTTGTGAAGTTCAAGATGTTGTTGAAATTAACGTGGCACGAGACGATTAAAGAATTGATGTTCTATTTTGAACATCCATCTATATATGTATGATGTATAACCTTAATGAAATCATGAGTGAGATGCTTCATAATGTTGCCACCGAGAATACTTTGAAATATCAGCATGAGGCATCCTATCTTTGAGAATGTGACATTTGTCCTATGATATGTGTCTCCACAGACATATTGTTGATATTTGATAAGAACATTTGGATGCTTCTTTAGTATGTGATCTACCATGATATATTGGATGAGAGATCCATAGCATGATCGAGGTTGATGATGATGTTGTTAGCATAGCTAGCTGGGAGGCAGGATATGCAATCTCTTTAGCGAGTTGTTCAATCATGATCTGTATATGACATGGCCACCATGGATACTTTATGATGACCTAATTGGTTGTAAGTCCCATATTTATAGTTGGAACCGAGATACTCTCACGTATTTATAGTGCAATTGTGTGAGACAAGCTTAGGCTTGTGGTTGGCACCTCCTTGAGAGAGAGGATGATTATGGTATCCTTTTGTGATTCATATGATTATATATGATCTGACATGATATTTGATTTTTTTTCTATGTGAATAGGAAAACGTTGTTGATGACGAGAGCAGCACTGATCGAGGACATTGCGCCAACTCTTCCTACCCTGTTTGAGCTCCCAAGGTGAGGAATTGAGGGATAAGAGCTCCTGGGGTTGAGGGAACTCTAGAAAATAGGGCGTTACCCTATCTATTACTCAAGGTTGAAGAATGATAATCTCTTATAGGGTTAGAGAATGTTTCTCCCATATTGGTCTTTGCAGAGTATACCCCACTTGGCATCATACCCACAAGGAGGGCTTGTTGGGAATATTATTCCTCGTTTGGCCAATGAGTTGAGGGTGTACTTGGGGGTGTCTAATCCAAGAAAATTATGACGCAAATCTTCTACCACATGACAATTTTGGGTCATCAATGGGAAGATTAGTATGTAATAAGATTCCAGGTTGAGGGTAGAGCTCCCCAATGAAACTCCACGATCAAGTGTGTACTTTCTTATGTAATCCAAGGTTGAGGGTTTATTCCCCAGTGGGATGAGGTATCCTATTTCTCAGCACGGGTGGAAGCTATTGCTCCATGATGCGATACCAGGTTGAATTGACCTCGCTGATGAGATCACAAGGTCAAGATGAGCTCCCCTGTGTGTTTGGATATCCTATTACTAGGATATGGGGTTGTAGATGCATAGCTCCCCCATGAGATTCTAGGTTAGGATATGTTCCTCGATTTGGTTCTAGGTTGAGGCATGTTCCTTGATGATATGTTCTCTAATGATGATGTGGGTCGTAGATCTAGTTCCTTGCTAGTGTTTGAGGGTAGTATCCCGATGACACTTTAGGTAGTAGCCTGATGATATTCTAGGTAGTAACCCGCTAGCAGATATTCAAGATAGTAGTCTGATGGATAGAGGGCGGTAGATTGAGCTCCCCTCCAGTATCAAATTCTTCTTCTTCTAGATCCGATAGTGTTCAACATATTAGCATGAGCAAGAGATGTACAATTATGATTTGTGATGTTGAGACACTTGAGATGTACATGGCACAACTACTACTTGAAATATATGATCGATGATGATAGATAATGACACTCGAAGATTCTGGAATGACATGCATGTGGAATTGTCCCTAGTTGAGAGGGAGTGTTAACCTTTGCAACTATGTTAAAATTTCACCTTGGACAACTCACATGACCAATATAATTATTTCATCAGATTCCTCCTTTCGAGGGGACTAAAATTGACCTAAATATCACTTGATTTGGTGAAGTAGAATTTAAGTTATGAATTATTTTATTCACACATGTATTATGGAGTGGGTCGGCCCTGACCACGTGAGTAACTGCTTGGGTCAGTATTAACCCCAAATGAACCCTCAGGATAGGCTATAAAAGGAAGTGGCCTCAAGCTCATTTGGACACACTCAAGTTAGGTTTCTATTATTATACTTTGTCTTGGCTCGCACAGGTTCATCGACATAAGTCCTCATTAGATTCGAGATCACAGACGAAGGGTCCACTCCAAGTTAGGGTATTTTGGATATGATTTTATTGCGAAAAAATGAATATTTATTACCAAATTCATTGCCACAAAGTGGGAAAGGGAGCAGTTGTGCAACTACGGTTGCTCAGAGGCAGTTTAGAGGGACCTCGCACTAGGAAACCCAGGGAGCGACCCTGCTGATATAATTTTTTGGATCAGCACTGTGTGAGTGTGGTTGTGCTTTGATAGTCACTAGGATAGCCTGATAAGAGAGTGACTATGGCATAGGGTCATAGTCGCAGGCACAAATAGCCCTAGGGAGAAACTGCGTAGTTATAGTTACTCGAATACTGTCTGTATGAGTGTGACTCTGAGATTTTCAGTAACTTACACATAGTGGTGATGGGACCAACCCATTTAGGTCTGGGGTCTTCTCCATCTCGGCATCTCCTGAATTCACATACCAGTGGATATAGTTCTCTCTGCTACATATTAATGGATCTGGGTTTCTTTGCTACAGATTAGGTAGATCCGAGTCTCTCTTTTCTATTATACAAATTTGTAGATATGTAAGTATGATTTATTAGTTTTCACTGCAATTATGTGTATTGAGCTCAGTGATCAGTGGAAACAACACTCAGTGGTGATTTGAAGAAGTGAAAATAGTACTTAGCAGTGATTCCTCACTGTGACAGCAGTAGTCCGCAGTGATTTGACACAGTGACAACAACACTCAGTAGTGACCAACACATTGACAACAATATACTTGAGTCAACATCAATTTATGACATCTCATTATTTCCATCAATATAATGGTTATGATTCCTAACTTTATTAAGATTTGTTTCATATATATTATTTTATTGTTTTCTACATAGATAAACTGATGAATCATTGTACTCTCTATTGTACTTCTAGCATAGCTAGGGAATATATTATGGGGTATAGAGGGAGGTACCCAAGGGAAGATAATGACCCATGGTATTGTATGTATGAAGCCTATATAGAGGCTAGAGACTCCCTATTGAGATAAGTGTCAAGGGTTATTGTATTGGAAAGCATATGGCTTGTGGAGTGTTCTCCTTCCTTAAGGAATGAGTGTATGGTGTTACTCTGCCTCAAGGGTTTTGATGATAATAAAGAAGTATTCCTATAATGAGATATTGTTATTTCTGGGTATATTTTCTTTATCACAGATTTGTAGGTCAGATCTACTACATAATATTTGATGATGATCTAAGAAGAAGAAGAAGATTTGGAAGGGTTTTCCCCATAGTGGGTTTTTCCCTAGTCTCAGACCAATCTTGGTGTCTCTATGCGTGCATGCTTTCTTCTACTATTCCTTTTTATGTTTCATTGCATTGATGATCATTATGGTGGTGAAGTTGTTTCTTTCTATTTTATTACATGATGATGTATAATGGTGTAGATCTGAATTATATGAGGTGAACTTAATGTATTTATGATTAAATTCAACTACCATGGTAAAGAACTATTTTTCCATTACAAAATTAACACATCGAAATCATAGCATTGAAACAAAATATCATGCATACCTTGTAGTATTTAAATACCTTTGAATCTTTTTATTTGAGATAGGACGATTGTAGTACTTAGTAATATTTTCATTAGGTGCCTCCTTAACTCTTTCAATCCCTAGCTTCTATTTCATGCATCTCAAATGGTCGTCAAGAAGGGTCCATTTATCGCATACCATTAAGGAGGTTCGAAACATACACATACTCAAATATACATGAAATAAGTATAAGTAATGATCAAAACAATAATCAAATATGTAAGTATAAACAAACGTAAATACATGAAGGAGCACCATCAGTCAAGAGATACTTATCTTCAATGAGAGGTGATCCTCTTCGTCTTGAAATATCCTTCAAGATCCATCATTATCCACAGTCCACTTGATTCCTTCACTATTTCAATCAACTTTATCAACAACCAAGCCTACTAGAGACTATCCCATCTAGGATTTCATCAAATATGTCACAAGTGTTGTAGCATATTTACATTGACCATAATAAGTTTCATATCTCTTATCTTTTCCAGTGTTCCTCTCAAACCCTAGGTTTATCATATGTATCGAATCCTAATATATCAATTGCGTAATATTATCTTCAAACCTTTAAATTCTTTTAGGCAACATTATTCAAATTTACATTATTATTCATTATCATACGCAACTATGTAGAAACAACAATATCATCATCATCAATGCAACATAACATAAAGGACCAATAGAAGAAAATCATGCACACATAGAGACACCACGATTGGTTAGAGACGAGGGATAAAACTAATATGCGGAACCCCTCGAAAAATATTCTTTTTATATTGTCATCAAATGATTTAGAAAAATAGAATACAATGATCCATATCTTCATCTATGCAACTATCCAACAAAACAGCTAGACTATCCACAAATTGAACCCAATAATATATTAGTCAAAACCCTGATTCTAAAGTCTGCAATGAACTGTGACTGTCTGTAGTGCACTAGCGAACCTTATGGTCATCGAGAGAAATATTCAGAAGGATGATATTTCATCCCTAAGGCCCCATTCACATGACGAAGGAGACATACAAGTGACTATAGTTGTCGTAGTTCTCCCTTGAGCTTGGCATGCAAGTGACTAGGGTCAGATATGAACTGCAAAAACACTAAACCTCAGTCGCATGGATGGAAAGTTATTTGTGTGACTGGAATGCTTCAGTCGCATGGATGAGTTTCTATACATGAAACTTTAGTTGAATCCTTCCTATTTTATCATGCGACTCGGGCCCAAAAGCTTAAATCATAGATGCGAGCCTTGCACTTTGCAATTTCACCTGAGAGCGAACCTAATCCTCTGCAGATGAGCCTCAAACCTGTGTGAGCCAAAAACCAATATCGAAGAGTCTATTATCATTGTGTATAAATTAGGTAGAGGGAACTTGTATTTTTAGCCTTTTAAGGTGGTCCACTTTGCTTTAGAGCCAACCTTATCAAATATGAACATGTGGGATTTTATTCATGAGTACACTTTCCCTTATCTGATTTGGGTGATATTTAGGTCGATTTTGGTCCTCTTAAAAAGAGGAATTCAATGCAATAATTATCTCCATTATGTGAGCTTTCCAAAGTGGAATCTTATAGAAGTTTCATATTTTAACACCTACTGGAATATAATTACATCATTATATCTAGTGGGAAGGCTCTTCACAGAGTTTGGTAATTTGGTTATATGGATGATCTCGTTAATTATTACAACACCCTCGTATTATGGCTACCTACCTTACTTTCATATTTCTTTATTTTCCACAATTTCATATGTTCTTTAACATTATC